>JACJUY010007084.1:20702-43213 GCA_014220935.1 Platorchestia sp. MABIK
CGAAAACACCGCACTACTCATCAGCTGGCGGCACTTTCACAATACGAGAAAAATGAGCTTAATGTGAATCGTTTTTACCTTTGCCATAGGAAGAGAGTAAATGGTTAAGTCGCGCACAACATTTGTGAACAATTTTCCACCTGTAAGTTACTTTGACTAATCAATATGTATTTCATCATTAAGAGCAAATGAGTAGTATGTTCAGAGTGAAAAATTGATTGAATTTATGACAATGAGGATTAAGAAACTATTGCCAAGGATTATCGTTCTTGCCCACAGCATACAACAAAAAACTTGTTTTTTTTCTTCATTTCCTCAACGTATCATTCACGGTGCATGAAACTGACGACCTTTCTATCGTACCGGAGTTCCGGTTTTCGTAGTTGATTGCCCGCTGATTTTATTTTACCTCCAAGACTTAATTTTACAGGTGATTTGAACTTTCAAGACTAAGCAGTAGTGTTTACTACTTGCTGGAGAGGGAAATTCAAAGTGAAAGATACGAGTTGCAGTGGTCAGAGTGATAACGTGTGGCGGTCGTTCCGCTCATGCTTGTGTGTCATGTGCTCCGGCCTTTCTGCTCTCGCGGCCGCATGCTCGGCCGGACGATACGCTCCTGCGCACAGAGTAACGACCTCCGGAAGAAAACAGCTGTGGAAGGGCAGCTCGAGTGAGAGAGACTCTATTTAACTCACAGATATGTGAGTTTAAGTATCGCCAATGTCGCAAGAGCAGGGATGAGTGCTATACTTAGTTTGCGCAAAACTAAATATTGGGCATATTTATCATGATGGAACTCAAAAGCAATTATATCCTGTATTTATCGATTACCTACTTTTTGTGAGTGAAACATACGTTTGCTCTATCTAGAAATATGTCTATTTCTCTGCTCGAACTGACTCTGACTGTTCAACAAGTGTTAAGAGCGACGCAGAGATGCACTTTGAAGGAGCAAGAAATGGGAGCAAACATTCCTTGGTTCTTCGCTGTAACTCTCATATCATGCTATAGCTGAGAGTATTCAATATGTTCTTCATGCCTTATCCCAGTTTCCTAAAAACTTGAAATGAAAATTGACTCAAATATCCAGCTCAAAAGTTTCGAACTTGCTTAGATGAATTCAGTAAAAAACATTTCATCTTGTTATAGTTGTAGCGTGTCAAATTCAACATTAGGGTTTAAAATGCCTTAAAAATTTGGTCAGAGCGCAATGACGGATACTCACTTCCGATCAGGCACCCATTTCAAACATCTGAGTCGCGAGGGAAATTGTAGCTCACTTCTTCCCACTTTCCGCGGAATGAAAGGCTGGACTCGCCACGCAGAGTCTCGACCTCTCGAGCATTTCAGACGATAGCGATCGCTCTTAACCATGGAGTAAAGATCACTACATTTAATCGAAAAGTTAAACGAAGGGTCAGAAGCTCATTCAAAAATCTGTTCTGGTATGTATTCAAATTTTGAAGCATGTTATTGAATGATTAAAAAATGATCAACGAGACTCCTGAGATGAGATAGTCTATGAAGTTTAGCTCCTTAGGTAATCATGTTGCCAACAATTTTTAGCAACGAGTTTTTTACTGCGGATATCGAAGCATTGATGTTAGTCCGAGTACATATCTTTAAAAAAATTTAGAGAGGTACATATTAAGCAGTTTACCTAAGTACGTGAATGATTCATAGTTTTTATAGAAATGCTTTATGTAAGCTATTCATTAGACTAGCATGACAAAAAAGACCGTGATCCAGAAGACGATCTTTTCTGCATCGATGGTGCTAGCTTCAGCGGTCTTAAATTTCAAGTTTCAATGTAAAATTGCAGTTAATAACATGACTGAACATATGCTGCATTTCTTACATTTAAAACACAAACGAATTCAGAGAGTTTGTGTCAATTTTCGATCTTCAATTATTCCGCCCTACTGCTAAAAATTCTCGAAATAACCTGTTCCAACTACTTTTATACATGCACAGTTTATTGAACCTTCCACAATATCAGGGTGGAAATCTCAGGATGGCGCAATCATGCACTCTCATGTTGGACACCTAGCGATGACGTAAAATCGAGGTGACTCGCTGGATTGGGTCAGTCAGAGGCTTGGATATCAGCTGTTCGAGTAGCGCACAGACCAGTGAAATTATTTCACCGCCCATGAATTGTTAACCAGTAGCACTTCATGTTGCACTTAAGATCTTGTAAGCCGACTACACTGCCTGCTGTAACTACGTTGAATAGCCAAGTCCATTTCGAAGAATTTACGCAGCACATGCACCGCTATGACGTCTTGAATTAGTTGAAAATGTGGCCGCACGTCTCTTCTTTGACTTATCTCTTTTTGATGTTCGAGAAATATTTTTATTTATAGGATTTTGTCGAGAATGTTGTGTATAAAAGACACTTCGTTAGCGGCTGAAAACCTCATTTTGTCAAGTTAGTCGAAAACAAACTGTACTGTACAGCTTGGAAATTCAACAATGAAATGAAAACAAGCGTAGCTCCAATGGAAAAAAACATTTTTTTCCCTGAAATATCAGTTACTCTCATGTATTCATCACTCATTCATTCATTACACTTACGGATTCAGTAGAGGAACATGCAATAATTATTCTTCTATAAAAGCCAACATTAATAGCGAGTATTCGTTTCTCAGAAACATTTATTAGTCGCACACATTCCCGTATTACATTGACGCATTGCATTTATGTGTTCGTTATTCCGCAGCTCAGTTCACAACATCAGTTCACCGCTGTAGCCATTGTTCCGACGATGTTAGTAGAGGAACTAAAATTAACACTACACATTTCCTCCTCAATTCGCAGGCGAGCACTCACGAAATTTTACTGTTTCAATTCATTACTAAAGTAGAGGGGAAAATTCACAGGAATTGCACTTGCATAGAAAGTTGAGAGGAAGAGTTTATGTAATGTACTGCCCTGTCTTGTGTTTCTACAATTCGATTCACTGACTCTGAGGTTCATTAACCATAGGTTACGACAGCCGTAGGAGAAAGTTGTCATTCGATTACAAGTAGATCTTCGCAGAATTTTCCAATTTACTTAACTGCCTTGTTTTTTCTAAAATTGAGACATTAAAAACCGTACGTCAATCGAACAAGCCTTTGTGCGAACTAAATCATTAAAGCAACGTGATCTATTGAGAAACATTACACAACAGTGTTGTTCGTGGTATCCAATTGGAAATATGCAATATTAGCTATGTTTTTCTCAAAGTCTCCATCTCTTCTGATTTTAAAATTCAGTAACACTTTACAAATTCATTGTTTCCGCAGAGAACAACACCGTTTCTTTAACTCTTCCACGTGAAGATCATATCACAATCATAAATGGAATGGACAGTGAGATTTAAAGAGTCTCAACATGATTGGAAGGGTGAAATATTAATTAATCTTGATAAAACCATGCGTAAACTATCTTATAAAATCATGAGGATCGATGGTGATCAGATTAAACCAATTACCTCATCCAAATTCTAAGGAATTGTCATCAACAAAATCTGACTATGGAAAACTTTACTCATAAGTTTGGACCAAACTATCAAAATCAAATGAAATTTTCAATGGAGCTGAAAATACTTGACTGGGAAAGCGTTCAAAATATTGAGTGCGGCAGTATCGTTTACAATTTCACGTCATAAAATAGAAGCATGTATTGGGACTGCCAAAAATAATTCGACTATGCTTCTTCATCCTCAAAGTTATGCTAGGAAAGGAATTATCAACTTAAAATTGAGTGATACATTTTCGCACGAAAGGTTCATTCAAATACCAGAAAGAAACGCTTTTTGATCTCCATCAATTTTTCCACTGAAATTCGATGCATTGAGCTTTCGCTAACGGCTATCTTGATATTAAACAATTTGCGTCTGTTCAGACTTGCTATCGTGATCATTGCATTAGGAATTAAAAGCTGATGCAAGTAGCGAAATTATTTCGAAACTCCGTTATGTAAGCCGTCCGGTTCCAATTTAGTGTGTTCTATGTTAAATAAATTTTAGGATGTGTGTTCTATGTTAAAAGTATCAGCATACTTTCGATGTTCTATGATAAATATATTAGCACTCTTTCGAATACGACCTTTAAAGGATATCCAAAAAGTTGCTGAACGTATTCCAGGACAATTCCCTTGGTGTAAAACGTCTATTGTAAACGTCTACGCTTAAAAGCGTTGATCAACTTCATAATTTTACCTATTGAGCTTTTTGGATTTGGTGATTAATTTTTTTAATTGTGTAGAGTATGAAACAATAAGTTTACCGAGCAAAAAGGACAACAAAACATTTCAATTGAAGACTCACTGTACCTAATATTCCTTCTATAAACTGAATGAGGTATTAAATTTCCGATTACAATGACGAAAAACATTTGTAAACACTTTGCTGACGCAACCATTTTCGAATAAACGACTTTGATTGCATCCATCAATAATTTAAATCACTGTCTAATCAAACCTTTTGAATGATTCAGTAATTTTCTTCACCTCGCTTTTCATTTAAGGGATCTGAAGCAAGGAAAGGCGGATGGTTCAACACGACCGCTTGAGAGCATCTCAATTTAGATGTATAGTTTGAATGGCACGCAAGTTTAAAAGCAGTGACGTATTGTTTTTTTAAGAAGTGACATGAATGTTAAGCTATTGTAAGCGTAACGTGGCGCTAAATACGACCACCAATCCGTGGTGTAATAAAGATTTTCTCTGTTGATGCATGAGCAGCGAATGCTTTAAATCCGTGAAGCAAAGACAATTTGAATTTAAGTACTGTCAATTAATTAGTACCGATTTTCACATTTGTCTTGGCATTAAAGGCTTTTATTCAAATATTCCTGATCGAAATCCCTCACTGGTATTATCGGGTTGAGTGTTTGCTTCAGGTCTGGTTTATTTTGCCATCTTCGACGGTTTGTCACGAACGTAGTTGACGTATACTGTACTGTATAGTTGACGCTCTCTTTTCTTTATACACGAAATATTACAAATTTAAAGAGGAGACTGGATAAGCAGTACTGGGAATAAAACATACACGCCACCGTTCTGATGAGGACAATTTAATGAAAGGAAACTGGCAGAAGTTTTTGAATAGAAATGCTAGACTATAGATTCTATGTGTAATACTAGAACAATTTTCAGCTTTCACTCTACGATGTATGATGGGGAGCGCTGCAGCATTCAGCATGTGAACTCTCGTCTGTTTCAGACAGCCAGGCAGTGAATAGCACTTCTTCTGGATTTTCTCAAGGAATGTTGTGCTAACATGCCTCTCTTTCTCTCAGGTCACATTCTTTTGGACATAGCCTCTGCCTGCAGAAACGAGTTGCGTGACATGCAAGTGATTGAACGGGACCATGTTAGATTCATGCTCTAAATTTTAACTCCTTTACTTAAAAAAGGACACAAAATATAGTAGACATTCAGATGATGTGTGTGGCGATGCCATTCGATCGGATTACTCAATCGCCAGCAGGTAAATCATATAAAGTTGTCAGTATTTTCTGATTGCAGTACTAACACGTATGATTGGGTTGAATACATCTTAAAACACAACATTAAACATAAAATAATGTCGACTAACATTAAAATCAAAAATTCACTGCTCAGGCACACCGACAAAAAATTCGCTTTTAGTCTTAAGAAAATTCTGAGTTCCATCCAAAAGATTGTTTAAGGAAATATGATAGAGAAAATTAATCAAAGGGTTGATTTGAGTTAATATAAGAGCAATGATAACCTAACAATATTCTTGCTACCTGTCAAAAGATACGTGCTCATACAAAACTGTATGATTTAATGCTCGATGTGGTACATTTTAGTATGATTTTTGTTTCTTAACTTTTATAAAACTGTAGTTTGAATGAAGGCAACCTAATGTGAATCGTGGATTTGATGAGGTCACAATGTCTGCGGGAAAAGTCCGACGTTTTGATTCGACGTTGCTAAGCCGACGCTTGACACTGGGACGCTTGGCGTGCTGCGTGTGGGCAGAGTTTACTTGGCGTGCTGGTCGTACGTGAAGCTCTGAGTGCCTCCTCTCCCGTAACCTGAAATGCAAGACTGGGTGAACATTCGTGATCGTCTTTCTTATCGAGCACTGCCATCGAACGCCATGAAATGCAACAGTTTGCTCCCTTTAAATAAAAGATTGCAATTTGATACAAGATGATGGAAGAGCGCGAATGATTATTCTAAAGAACTCCGAGAAGTAAATAGTGAATGTGGTTCATTACAATAGGAACAAAATTTTGTACCTCGAAATTTTGTGTACAGTTAGAAAATCTTGACATGAATTAATTAAGCGACATACTATGTGTAAATGAATAACATTTGTGTCGTGATGATCTTTGCGCTCTTTCTCTTTTATTTCACGGGCAAATCAACCAAACAAAAAGAAATATTCCACGTGACCGTCAGTCTGTACACTCACTAGCTTTCCCTTCTGATCGAACCTTTTTGTCTTATTCTCTAGCATGATATTTTACCGCAATGCTCCTTCTCTTACACGCACGTAATAAGGAATGAAAAGAAAATCTATTTTCCACATTTGTTTGAGACTAAATGTCCCTTAAACAAAATGAACATTTTTTTGAATAGAGAAGCTAAGCAAAACGTATACATAAGAAATTCTGTATCGGCCAGAGGAGTTCATGCTGAATGCAAGAAGCATCACGGCGCCACGTTTTGCCCCATGCCTTGGACTACTGCGCGTCTGAGGAATAATTTAACTTACAGCGTCTGTCTGTGCAAACCAAGACTCATACCGACTGTGTTTTGCTGATTCTGCCAAGAACCTCAACAGCTGTTCACTACATATTTCCTCAGGGCCGGAGTCACCTGATAGTAAAGTTCTTGAGCATCACGCTTACACAGAACATAAATGTTAATTCTTCTCCCTCATTCCTCTCTCTGGAATTACATGTAGTTCGACGCACATATTTCGTCAGTAGAACTGGGTAAAATGTAAGCCCCCACGATATATAACTTCATTTTCATTAGTATTTTGTCGTAGTCATTTCTTTTTTTGCATTGCTGTTTTTGACCCTGTAAATTTGAATTACTCCAGTGATGAGATATTTTATATAATTTGAAGAACTAAATAGAATTATTTCAAAACCGTATGTATTAGAACTGACTCATTAGCGCTTTTTCATCCTTAGTTCAAATAGGAATAAGAGAGAATGACAGCTGGGAATATGATACGTCCGAGTGAGGAGGTAAATATTGATATGATGCATGAACTGGAGTGAACACACACTGTTTTTTACAGTTAGATCAGCGTAGATCAACTTCATATCTTGCCTCTGCTGTTGCATTAAAGTAAAGTGTTCATGGAAGGTGATGCGGTTGCAAAATTTGATTTATTTTAGGCTAAATTTGGTTTCTCTGTTACCGTCAATTTCATTCACCAAGACATTTAATAATAATTCACCTTCGACATACCTAAATTATAGAAATGAGGTCATGATGGGAAACTTACGCGAAAACTGAACAGAGCTCGTCTTTTCATTCAAAGAAAGAAAACCATTTGACTGCTTGATCAACAGCTCCAGTCAAGGATGACCTTATCAGCGTCTGAGCTCACTTTGTGACGCATTTGTTACTCCCTGCGTGTGTCCCTCCTTCTGATAAGCTTATATCTCTTTGTGCGCCCACTAACGTATTGCGTATTGCACGCGCGCTCTGTTTAGCTATTAACACTTCCCACACGGACTCTTTGCAGGCTCCTGGCCGCTGCACTGCAAGAGATGGATTTACGCAAATGCATGGAATGAGAGCTGTGTTGCCCTTAGTCACTAGTGAGAGCATCTCTAGAACCGAAAGCACCTCTTTGTTGACACGACAACTATAGCGCTGCGGATGATCGTTAAGAACCTTGCACTTTTTATTCCATCACCAGCATCAGTTCGGGACCTGCGTGGGTCGTAAATGACTTCAGTATTGACCAAATCAGAGATAAGCATGACATTTATTAGCATTGGCGCCTGGCGAGGTAACACGCACGCTCATAAAGCTTTACAGAAAACACCATTTCGTGCATTCTGAAGATGCCACTCAGCCAATAATTGATATTTTAATAACAATGAACTTGGATATAATTGATACTGAACTCAAACCAATTTGTCGCATTTAGAAGTACTTGACTTTCTAGTTAATGTGATGAACAGTAACACGGTAAAAATATTGCAAAAATTACGAACGAAATTAATCTTTTGAGAATTGTTCCCGTCTCAACATATGAGGCTGGAGACTTGAAAAAGTCCAATGATTTTCATTCAAATTTGCTAGGTAGGACTTAACTTAGATTTACATACTAGTGTTATATATCATTGCATTGCGTTCCTTATTTATTTGTCAAAAGCTACCAGGATGCAATTGTTAAATCTTTGTTCAAATCATTTGATTTCTGATAGGTAGAGAGTTCGATGTTTCAATTTTAGGCACTTAGTCTTGTTCATGTAACTGGTCGCAAGTTTAAAAATTTCGATGAGAGCGTCTGGCTCTTGGTCATGTTTGGCTAAATTGAAAATGAGATACTCGAATTCACTACCAAGTTGCAGCTTCAGTCGCTTCTGATTTGCTGAGTGTTCTCGATCACAACGACTTGTACTGATACAACCACTTGTACTGACACAGACGATGTATGTACTACCAAAGAGAAAACATTCGAAGCTTTTTACTACTCCTGTTTTTCCCATTGAACATCAGCCCGGGTCCGTAAATGGCACGTAAAGTTCAATTGGCTTGAGTATACTGTCTTAGACACTACGTGATATGAATGCTATTTTCAAATTCCCTCGAGTGACGTAGGCCTTCCATAGTACAGCTATTGATAATAAGAACTTTTATGGAATACTTCCTAAGCTCTTGAAGTATTTGCCTACTCATACGCGCATCACATGCACTGTTCGCACGCATAAAGCAGGCACACATATATGCGCTGCGTATTTCAAGTCAGCATAGGTATACGTTAAATATACTCTGCTCTCTTGATATATACACGAATACAATAGATACACCGTGTGAACATTAAAATACTCGGCATTGAGGAATATAGGCAGTTTTATCACTGAGTATTTAATTAAATAAAATATGACAATGCCATGGCTTTCTAAGGATACGCATCACAATCCGAGCTTCCTTTAAAAACGGAAACAACTTTATTGACAGTTCCATTATTAAAATTGAGTTGTAATAATGGTTTTCAGCTTGTTCACCTAAGCAGAAGGAGCAGGTGAGTGGAAAGCAAGCTCAGTGAGTATAAGTATTCTCCATCTATCTTTCTCTACCTGTCTTCACCGCTTCCTGTTATCACCAGAGAACTGCGTACTGATGAAAATACCACAAATATTTACCAAAGTCTTTCTGTCCGGAGTCTGAAGCACCACGAAGGAGACAGTGGCGCGTGAACTTATTGAATACAACCTGCATCCTGATCAAGCCCGTGGACTCAGAGAGTGCACGCTGCCCGCTCACCGCCAGGCCCGAAGAGCGCTCCGTAGCACGGCGTGCTGCAGTAGGGCTTGCCCTCATGCTCGGCGTGGGCGCCCGGGTTCAGCGTCTTCTTGCATTGCGCGCACTTCAGGCAGAAGCTGTGCCAGTCCTTGCCCAGCGAAGTCTTGCGCTCCGCTGCCACGAGAATCAAGATCATGCATCACAAAGTTGAGCAAGTAAAGTTGTTTTTGTATTCTGTTCTACTGGAAAGTTTGCAAAAACTGTTTCAGATAATCATTGTCCTGCAAGGTTTTTCACCTAACAAAAAGAAAATAATTCTGCGTAAATGGAGTGGGTTTTTGCTTTAGGGAACATATTGTCCTAATACGATCAGGTTATTCGTATACAAGTACGAATATTTTCAATTTTACTCCAAGTTCCGTGCTTGAGACATTGTAAACAATGCGTCAGTTTTTAATCTACTCTAGAGTTTTTATTCTCAATCATACATAGTTTTTCGACCTCACACCCTCTAAGTAAATGACGTAAGACTATCGTTCTCAAATACCGTAGACTTTTTTGTTCAGAAATACATAAACTGCAGCTGCCTCCAGTTTACTCCGAGGTGACCATCTTCTTCTCATATGCTCTAAAGATTTATCTTTCATTCTATGTTCATTTCTCCTCATTCCGAATAAATTTACTTCATCAATAGATTTACAATAAAACACCTTTTCTAAACTTATGTATTATGTTTTTTGGTTCCGAAAATGTCATTCTGAGACGGTAATAAAAGCAATCACTTCACTTTCATTTTGCCTCCCAATACGATAGAACATCTCACTTGAATCTTGAGTTTGAGTATCAGTACAATTCATCAACGTATTTCATATCCAACTCAGGCAGGGTACTTGTCGAATGCTTGTTGTAAGGAAAACGACATTTAAAATAGATTTTTAGAGTAGTCATGCTCCGATGGAAATTTTATTCCAGCCGCTTGAGGAAAAAATCTCCATGCCACTGTAGAAATGTGAGAAACATCGCCTGCTCAAACTTTTTTTCAATCTTTGTTTTAAGCTAAAAGTATTGTTTTGGGAAATTACGATAATCAGACATGACCTCCTGAGGCCAAACTCTATTCAATAGGCACCTTGAAAGACATGAAGACAGGATGCATGACTGAGTTATGGCTGGTCCTGAAATAAAAAGGCAATATTTTGTGATTGCAACACATTTTTATTATTGAAAAATACATGACTCATACTCGCTATAAATTTTCTGTAAATAATTTAATCCCGTGTGAGTAATTTAGACGGAGTATTAACAGATCTAATGACCTCGTTTAAAACTGTTCACAAGTGATAACACGAGCAGTAATCCACAACAAACAATGCTACCTTTGATAGAATTAGCTGAAGTTATAACGTAGTGTGGCGTCATTTACGGGGTGTTCTATAATTACCATTACAAATTCCATTGCAAATTTAATTAAAGAAAAAACCTAAATACGCCACTAATAAACTAGTAAGGGGTCTAGTTAACATTAAATATTTCAACATTCTATTAAAAATGTCAATCTACACGAGACATGAATATCTTTAGGGGGTTTTGACCCACTTTTGGTTTGTTTTACTGTCGGAGCGTTCTAAACTTCAGTCCCGTGCTCCTGACCTTCCTTTCCAAGATCAGCTATGGGCTATAAACGAGAGGATTGAGATCTGGTGATGAAGGAGGCCATTTTTCCTTGTATGAAGTGGAGAACATTGGATCCCACTACTCTGGTGTTTTCTTTGTTCCATGAGAGGGGGCCCGAGTCTACAGCTGAAATTATCATTAGCGTTTTTTGAACATTTTTATTTTTAACCCAGGGTAATACTGATCGCCTTAGAATGACATCTGTAATTTTCTTGGTCGATTTTTATCCCTTGATCAATATCTGACATTGATTATTTGGAATGTCGTGTGCACGCTGCGGCAAATTTCTTCTCGTCGCTGAAAACACTGCTGGGGAACGGCGCTTGATAGATAGATATTTGCTAGAAAGCTGAGTTTCACCTCTTGCCTTGTATTGCCCACTAGACTCGAAGATAGGAACCGTTTCATTTGATGTTCGTACTGAGTGTCTTCGTGTCTTTGTGAAGTATTGTGAACTTGGTCCCAATCGATACATTGGCCACTTCAGCCAGATTTCTGGAGGATCTCATTTCGTTCCCTCGAAGCATCTACCAGCTTTGATGTTGTGGCAGTGCGAGGATGACCTCGAACATTACTTTTCGGGTCCATTTGAATCGTTTTAATGTTCTCCAAACTAGCATCCTGCTTACTTTTTACGTCTGAATCTCTGGCAGAGACTTACATGGCTAATGTAATTCTAAAATAACAATTATTTTACGCAATTTTTCGGTCACTTTGAAAAATATTTTACCTGAGAAACACAGTAACTCGTTCGTAAACTCGTGTTTCAATGATTCATAGTAGCGATAAAATTTTCCAATTTAAAAGTGTGTGTAACAATTTACAATGAACATCCAGAAAAAACAAAAGGGAAAAGATTAAGAGCAATGATGGACCCGATTTACAAACGATTCTTGACGGGATTCATGCAATAAGTGATGTGCGTTATAGCAGAGACGAGCGATATTTATTGACCCACAATTATATGGTGTGACAGAGAAGAGTTTTCTGAAGCCACGAAATTTTCAACAACTAAGCGACTTGTGCAACATTTGCTCAGTTTTCTGTATTAAATTCATCTGAATACACGAAGTGCAAATGCTGCTCTGAGCAGGACAAGTACCACAAGTTTTTACCATTTGCATAATTCATTCGAATCATATAATAATATACATTTCTTCATCTCTAGAAAATACCATAAAAATTATCATTATGTATTCTTAGCGCGCAATTGACGCCGACCTTGCGTCATGCACGCACTTGGGATTTCCTACCGCTCCTGTAGCCAAGATCAATAATTTCTAAAACACACAACACCACGCACTGCTCAAGCCTTGAGGTGACGGCGAGTGAAGGCTTTCCGTGCATTTATTCCTTACAGGGCCAGACAGGAACTTAAGTCTCATTTTGAGTTCAAAACGTTTCGATAAAATCCGTAGCTATTTGTATCCATGTGTTGATGAATAAGCGAGAGTTTGATGAATTTCACGCGTTGAAAACAAGCTGGAACAAGCGAAGTGAGGATTTGCTCGATTGTTAACGGCGGATTAAAATTGGATTCGTTGCTCCCTCGCGATAGGAAGCAAGCCAATCAGCAGCCCCTGAACAAACGAATAGTGCCACTGTAATTAATGAAACCCAGTTTTCCATAGATATTCAATGTGATGGATGTACTAAATGCAACCGAAACCATTCATTAATACACAATAGTATTTTTTCCAAATAGCACGTAGGTAAATACCTCTTTTCCAAGTTCGATTTACGTCCAAGTTGGATTTACGCTATAGAATTTTAACACTTCCGGTTAAAAATTAAAAATCTATCATAAAATTATGAGTTCAAAATTCGCACAATGCCTACCTACAGTAATTTTTTTGTTTTTGCTAATTGCACCTTCTGAATCTCGGATCTACACTGTCATCGATAGCTCATTTTGCGTAGTAGCTGCACACAATAATATTCCTAGTGTGCGGAGCCAGAGGCATGGCATGCTCTTCAGAGGCCGGATTTTCAAACATTAAACGTGGTCGCAGCGATACAGCATGCAATAAATGTTCAATTATCGACGTTCTTATTCTCGAAGCTGTTTTTAGGCCACAATTCTTAAATTTGAACGCTTTTCAAAAGAAAATTCAGGACTTTGGTTAAGGAATGCAGCACGGGGGTTGTCAAATCACCCGGCGAACTCTAACCGGCAGAAGCACTGGTGAAACGTGAAGTGCTTGAATAGTCAGCCCTGTTTTGGCGCGCTCATCTTAGAGAAGAATGTCGTTGCAGACTACTCTGAAACATGATGGAAGACTTGTTGACACCAAAATATGCTAGTTCACGGAACAAGACGTGCTTGCTTGCGCCTAGGTGCTGACAGAAAAATTATGATAACATGAAACTCAAAAATGAAACATAACACGCGAACATTTCTGAGGTTAAATTCAAGTTTTGACGATGAAGTCATCACAAATATCTCAGAGAGAACAATTCCTGACGTAGAAATTCATCAATTTTCATTGGCAATGAAACTATCTTGTATCTTGAGAAAACAAGCTAAACAATATACACGTAGGATGAATCACATGATCAACCAACTTCTTTTCTCTTAATATAAAATGACAATACGCAGCATTTCACTACCTGTCACACTAAGATCGCACATTGATAACTAATCAGTATATCGCACTGATATCAAGGTTCATCTCCGGCATTTTCTAGAAATCTTGAGGTCGTCGAGAAATTTGTTTTGAATATTCAGCGGACGTAGGAGTTCCGAAACAGCAAGTCACTGCGATGAGTTAGCAAACGCTGATGTTTACTCGGCCCCATTGGGTGCAACTCACGTACCTAGGGACTGGAGTAAGTCGCCTAAGTGTTCTGCTGCAGTACTGCGAAGTAAAGCTTCGCCAACATTCATGATGTATTAAGGCCATTATAGACGTGCGGAGTCTTTAACGTCAGTTGACTACTGGTGCACTAAACGCCGCCCATTTGCTCAACGCCCCGCCCACTTTTTGACTACTCGCAGCCGCGCTGTAGTCAACATCCGCGATCAAGCATGTCTTGATTCAATTGACTGCAGCTGCAAGATTGCCGGCGGTAATAATGTGGCTAGGGCTGTGCAGACATTCATGACGTGCACACAATGGCGTTCTTGAGATAATCTTGTGACATTAATTGAGATGTACAAAAATTTTCCATGTTTATTGAATACTAAACTGCAAAAATATAAAAATAGAAACTCTAGAGATGACTCTTATCGGAAAATTTCAGACAGTCTCCCAAATTACACGGGATATATGGCTATGAAAAAAACAAAGAAATTTGGTTCTAGAACTGATGACGTGTACAAACCAGAACTATGGTGTTGCGATCTTCTTAATTTTTTGAAAGATGATATTATCTGCGAAACTACATCATCTTTCTCTCAGGTATGTTCATGCAACATGCACCGTCCAATAGTCCTAATTTGGGTAAAGTGCTTAGGGAAGTGAACCTATTTTAGGTAAATTTTCAGATTCTTTTCCTTAAATTTGTAAGTAAATGGATATTGCATACAATACTTTGCACACAAAGCTAGCTCTTCGCTATCATCAGAGGACGACATGACGAGTCTACGAAAGCTTGTGAGATACTGTGTTGACTGCAAGCGGTAACCACGTGTAAACAAGCATCAGCTGCAGTTGCGCACGTAGTTACTCTCATGGGCGTGGCTTCCTGTGTACACCAGTAGTAGACTGACGTTAAAAACTCCGCACGTCTATAATGGCCTTTAGAATGGTCATTCTAACGCTTCTGGTCACCTGAAATAAGAATATCATCTTACAATATTTTAAACTATTTTCTTGCGTGGGATGGCAGAATTTTGAATGATTTTACCATTCACTAAAAATAACCCCTTGCAGAATAATAGAGTAGCCCGTTTAAAATTTAAGAAAACGCGCTTGAGATAACGCGGCGTCTACTGATAAACAACGTAGCGGCAAACAAAAAGTGGCCGAGCAAGCTAACACGCTATTTCGCAACGAGCGGTGTGAATACCTTTATTCATCTATTACGTGTTTGAGAACCAGCATCTCTGATCAAATTATCCTATCTAATTGTGAAAAACGGCATCAGTTTTAAGTCTAGAGTGCACGACTTAACCGTGGAAGTACGCACAATTTTATTCTGAAATTGAAACAGCTGTTATAATCGTGTGATGGTTTTCCCCGTATTGAAATGCAAGTAGTAAAGGTTATAGAAGACTGGTTTCTATGACGAATTCCACTACTCATGAAAGGCAAGCAGTTAAGACAGTGACGTTAATACTCATCAATTAGTTTCCCTTCCTTCAATAATAAAAGATAATTATCAGAAAGGATGCCAACACCTCGGAAAAAACTCAGCGCCTGTTAGATTTGTAGAAATGGCAAATCACTCCTGAGAATCAAAGCAAAGGACATAATTTCTACTTTTACGAAGTATAAATCATCACATCAATAATTTTTAACAAAGCTGCTATTTTCCTGATTTGTTTTTCACCAATCGGAATCCGTCATGCACTAGTCGTATAAGTGTTCTTCCTTGGCAAACGATTCGTGTACCCTAGACATAGGGTACACGCAGATGAAATTCTGTTTTAGTTCACTGCATCCTCCTTTCAGTCTGTCACTTCAGCGCTGGTATCGGAACTTCTTGTTGAGGTCGCAGTTCTTCTCAGAGATAAGGTTGGCCGTTTTACAACACATCTGTTCGATGCAATAGCTGTGTACACTAAATAGTCTCAAGGGAAGCGGTGCACGTCTTTCACTCCGTGAAAAGACAAGAAATGGAACATTGTAACCAAAAAGCGAATGTGACTTACCAAAATACACGGGCTTCTCACACGCGGGACAGTTGACCATGACTGGGAGAGAGCTGCAGCAACACTGGCTTTATCAGGGGATTCAGGGTTGCCAGATAGCTACCTAAATTTTAGGCCAAATTTTACTAGAAAAAAGGCCAAATTTATTTATAGGTAAACTAATAAAGCAGGTAGATACCTTAAAAGTATTATAATTCTACTTGCCATTAAAAATTTTAAATACAGAGGAAAAATAGACCTAATTTACACTATTCTTCAATGAATAACATACATTCTTTTGACTCTTCAATCTCAGCAGAAGTTTGAGAGGGAGAAACAGCGCTAGAGAGCTAGGTCCTTGATTTCCGTTGATGTAAGATGCTCGATTTGAGTTAAGGTTGAATTCTTGAGGCCATTTTGAAGTCCTTACAACAAAGAAAACTATTGTTGAGATGTGCCCGGATTCGCACTTATGCATCTAGCTTTCTAGTTCGTAATCTAATGTAGGGCTTTGTTTTGACCGCTGTCAACAAAGAGAACATTCTTTCAACTATAGCGTTGCTGGCGGGAGTCACCAGGCAATGAGCGCACAACCAGAGAGTTCTTCAAAGTTTGAGTGACTGCGTATTCCAAGCCAAAACTGCATAAAAAGTCAGATTTGTGATAATTGGCCTTAAAAAGACCAATATGGCAACCCTGGGCTTGATTTCTCTGCATGCCACCACGCTGCACGCCCACGCTCCCCAGCGCACCGAAGATGACCCTGCAGCGAGCCAGGCTCTCAATTCTCGCAGGACCGAGCAGCATGGCGGGGCTTGCATCATGCACGACCTCAACGCCACGAGTCACTTGGCGTCTGAATGACCGAGTCGAGAGGGAATTTCCAAAGTTATTCCTCGAGAAAATCAACAGTCGAGATTGACCGAAAAAACTATTGGCGTTTTTGCGTTTTGGTTGAATATGGGTAAGACAGCTGTCTCACAATCGGAGTTTAATGCAGCGATTCTGGTTGATGAACTTGTGCTCGGGAATGAGTTGACATAAGGGAATTAATTCTATTTGTCTCAAAAATTATAGAAGGATGTTAAAAAAATGTAAATAGGTAATAAGCAGGTATATGGGCAATTTCAATTTCTGAAGCACAAAATAATCGATGCATTTTAGTTCCTTTATAGTTTATAAAAGTTATACACTTCAGACATTATATTACACTATTTCTTGAAGAAATTAGTATTAAGTAGAATTAGTTAGAATTTAGAACTTTTAGTGCGCATTTTTTGCCTTACGAGATTTTAGTAACAAATACTTTAATTTAAATTCATTCAATGTTATTTTAAAATACTCTAGCATTAGTTTTGGTACCCGTAAAATAACATCAGGTGTATAAGCAATCATTTTGGCGCAATTTCTACCGAGTAATTTCACTTTCCTGACCATCGCCATTTTAGGAGGTGGTGAGCGCTCTGGTCATGTTAGACATTTATTGGAGTTAGTCAACGGCCTCATGATGCAAGGAAGCTTCTTGCGAGTTCAGCATCGCTCTAATTCTCTTCAATGCCAACAAAAGATGAAGACAAGAACAATTTCAAGACTTGCTCTTGGAGGTAAAGCATTTTGTCAAATGATAAAGTTCTGAAAACAATTGCAGAACTGCAAAGGTGTAAGGAATGTTCTAGCTACGGTAAAAATCCAATGATGCCAAGGACCTGTTGCTGTTAAATATTAAAAAGCAAACTATCTGGTAGTGATTGAAAAAAATGAGTTAGGCCGAAACCTAATTCCTAGAACAAGTAGAACACTACGACTGGTGAAGGAGGGTGAATGCAGCATTATAGTGAGTGGTTGTTATTTCTCAGCTGGCACACCAAGTTTTCTCACCATTAATGAATAATACACTTCCATGCGCTCTGCTACATAAAATTGTTAAATCAGTAAAATTCAAAGAGGAAAAAATTTTGATAGAGGAATCGAAAAGTTAAGAAGGAAAGCCATTGTTGAGAAAGAAGTTCTTTAAACATTCCATTACAGAACTTCTATAAAATTTAGAGCATGAATTTTAGGCTCAAGATAATAAATAAAGTTTTGTGTTGTTTGTTTTAAAACTAAAGATACGCAAATTATTAAAGCTCATGCCAAACCTGGCAAATGCCTGTTTCCGAAAGACTGAGCTCTGAAACTTTGCGTTGTGACGAGTAATCGTGGAATCTAAAAACGGGATGCAATCATCTTCATCAATTTCCACTGTGATCCTTATATTTCGGTCCGTTAGGTATTCAAATAATTCAAGAACAGGCTACGAAAGAGCAATCGTGAAATAAAAGGTAATATGGGCTTAGAGTCAATGGGAGACTGATCTAACTATTCCTGCTCATGGAAGGACCTAAATATATTAGCAAAGGTTCGTTCCAAGGAAAATTTTTTCTAACCCGTCCAGCTCTTTATAAAAAATATTTTCAGTGATGAAAAAATTTAAAACAGAAAACTGCGGCAAAGTTTGGAACAATGGTCTAGTTTAACTAGTTACAGTATCCGTATGAGTAAATAGATAATGTATACATATTTCAATGGTTTGGTGCAGCGTAATATTGGTAAACTATAGGAGACAAGGCCCGTTAAAATTGAAGCTATTCGATATTTTCCTAAAATAAATCATCCAGATTGGGATAACAAACAAATATATCCATCCTAATAGTACCAGCGATTAAAATATTCTTGTACTTGCTCACTGGTGAAACTCGTATCACAGATACGGTCATCAACCATCTTTAATAGCAGGATAGAGAGACGGACCAAGCAAGCCAGCAACAACTGTGTATTATTATTTAATAGCGTGTGCAACCCGTAAAAAATTGCAAAATCAAAAATTTTTTTCGGCGAATCTTCTAGATGTGGATAACAGAGCAATATTGGTTGGTCTATAGATACATAGACCATAGGCCGCCATCACACGGAGACCAAATGGTAACGTTTCGTCATAATCATCGACAGTCAGCGGCACTACTCGGTCTGTCCAGGGCCACGAAACCGTCAGATTTCAGCTTTAGTTAGGGACCAGTTTGGTCAAACTAAGGCTGAAATCTGATTGTTTCGTGGCCCTGGACAGACCGACTAGTGCCGCTGACTGTAGATGATTATGATGAAACGTTACCATTTGGTCTCCGTGTGACGGCGGCCTAAAACTGTGTGTCATTACTTATTACTATAAAACTGCATTGAAGGAAGAACTTATTAATGATGAATTATGGTATCCAAATTACAAAGTTACGTTAATCCAAAATTTTTTCTTGCTGATATATGTACTTTTCTCGTTTTTCGATTAGGGTCTCACAGTACTGTCTCGTGGACCCTTGATCATTGCAGCAGTGAAACATATTTATGAAACCTCCGTATCCAATACACATGGTTAAGCAGCATACTAAGTGTATAAAATTCTCCACAAACTGAATGTGTTCAATGATATTCCATTGTAATAACATGGGAGAAATTCAGCACAAAAAATGTTAATTCATTTATTTTTTATGGAGACCTCTGGTGTTTATACTTCCAATAGGACGATTCGTAGAGAATCTTACTCGAAGGGTAAGCCTTCTTTCTGTTGAAATAAAATGTTCGTAGTTTTGTCCATCTTTTCGGTCTAGACCATCTTTTCGGTCCACTACTGTCCTGTTTCTCAATTCCCATAACTTTCTTCATCAACTTTCATCTTGTTTCATCAGCTTCCTTCCTAACTGGCTTTCCATGCGCACGGGATCCTGTGCCGGAACTCACCTTGTACATAGATTCAGCGTTCCCTCAACTCCATACTATATGGTGCCTTCATCCTTCCTCACTTTGAACCTCTTTGTTGTGGTATGTGGTAAAGGGAGGCTAAAACTAATCTATAATCAATCAAGCAACGTACGCACGAATCATTCATCAATGAACGTAACATAAAAAACCTTACTTTAACGTAAACTTCTTCCAATTTCACCTATGTAGCTGTTTGGGTTATCTGTACGTATAATAAATATAAATAACATCGCTACATATTATTAGCTGTTTTTTTATCGCTCAAATAACTTAATTTCTTCATTATCGTATTGTTTCGACTAGTATGAAGATCTGATATTGAATGGTTTAAAAAGACTATATGAACCCTTTCCGAAAACTTTTAATATACGGCACCAACGTTTTATCACATTCAGCACCTTAGTCTAATCTAAATGCGCCTTAGTGTGATTTCCTTGATGCATAGAAATGTATTTGTGTATGTTTACGTGTTAGGTGTATGTATGTGCGTAGGTATATGTGCACGTATATGTGTATATATATTTACATGTATATATGCACATGTGTGTAATAAACCGACAACTGGCATTTTTTATTATTGTAAAGCATTCACGTAAAAAACTCTACATTTTTTGTGTGATCATCCATTTATGTTTAAATAAAATGCTTATCAACTAATGATCGTTATGTTAAATGATTTAATTAGAAATACCAAATTTGTAATCTTCGTGTTCCTCATGCTTATATATATATATATACACATATATTTTTTACCACGCTTTCCTTGAAATAACATTTTTGAACATCGACCGAAACAAGCGATTCATTAAGTATTTCCTGGCGTCAAGAAATGCGAAGTTTTATGTCATGTACATGTAAACTGTCAAAAGTCATGAAGTTGTGTTATCTCTTATAATTATCATTACATGTATCATCAAATGTAGTTTTAGCAAGATTAGGAGTACATTGCCCTCAATAATTTTTCGACTAGTGACATGGGTATTACAATACTCGTGTGTGTGTATCATTTAACTAAATTGCGTCTACACCCTAGAGTGGACTAGTTACATCCCTTCAAAAGTTATAGACAAATTCATTAATAAATATAGTTATACACAAACAGTACATTTCCCCCTCAGTTACACTTTTAGTTTTACAACATTTCTATTTTTAACACGTACACATTACATTTAAGGTTTATTTTAAAGAGTGAACCTAAAAAAGGTAAGACGAGATTCAACAAAGGCCAGAACCTGTAAGAATTGTAAGGTTCTAAAGCAACACAAAAAAGGAATCTCGTCCTACAACAAACACCGGTCACTCGACTTAAATCTATTGAGACTGAAAACCGGCCCTCGCTACGGCGGACAGCGGCTTTACATAGAAAAAAATTTAAGAAATTATCACAAAGTTTCTTTTGAAAAGAAAAGGAAAAAATTTTAAGATGAGAATAGAGAATAGCTAAATTTCAAGATTTTACCTGCCGAACTCTAGCCAAGCTCTACCAGCACTAGCTGACTCTGAGGTCAAGCCGGCTGAATTGCCTTTTAGGTAAAACTGCGTAAAAGGCAGCAAGGCTTACAAATAATTCTCAAACAATTTCGTTAATTTAATTGAGAGTTTTTGGTTTAAGTTTGAATTCTTATACTTTTCGAATAAAAATATGTGTGCAAACCACCCGACCAGTGGAACTACTAACCCCGAATTAAACGGGCTCTACCGCACACACATTTGCCTGACACCCATTTGGGGTCGGTAACGCTAGAAAAACGATAATTAAAGGCTAAACGGAACATAAAGGCAAAGGGCTCACCTGAACTTCGAAAAGTATGTTCAGGAGAACAATCTTCAATGCAGCCGGCTGCCGCGGACACAAGAGTCCCCTGTAGCGAGGGTCGGATGGCCGTAGAGCAGCGGCACACATAAGGAGGTGCACACACGCTCACAGCTAGTCTCAATCTGTTGGGTCGGCTTCTGGCTGACCCGCTCGTCAGCTTCCCCGAATCCCTTGCTGTGGCTTGGGATTCGTTGCAAGAAGAGCAGACGAACACTTTTAGTTTGCATATACGTTTTCGCTGAAGACGTGAGAAACCCTCGCCATTGCTCCGCTTAGTCTTAAATTACTTGCGTTATTAAATTTTAGGCTGATCAGGCAAATCACAGCCCATGAACTTTATTGCTGAAGGCTCTTAAATCTGCCTTATAAAGTCCGTTATAGACCTTAGTGTTCGAGCAATGGCTAGAATTTCGACAAGTTTTAGGTTAAGTTTGAATTCTAAATACTTTTCGAATAAAAATATGTGTGCAAACCACCCGACCAGTGGAACAAACCCCGAATTAAACGGGCTCTACTGCACACACATTTGCCTGACACCCATCTGGGGTCGGTAACGCTAGAATAAAGATAATTAAAGGATAAGCGGAACATAAGGGCAAAGGGCTCACCTGAAGGCTTCGAAAGGTATGTTCAGGAGAACTATCTTCAATGCAGCCGGCTGCCGAGGACACTAGAGTCCCATGTAGCGAGGGTCGGATTGCCGTAGAGCAGCGGCACACATAAGGAGGTGCACACACGCTCACAGCTCAGTTCAATCTGCGGGTCGGCTTCTGGCTGACCCGCTCGTCAGCTTCCCCGAATCCCTTGCTGTGGCTTAGGATTCGTTGCAAGAAGAGCAGACGAACATTTTTAGTTTGCAAATCCGTTTTTCGCCGAAGATGTGAGAAACCCTCGCCATTGCTCCGCTTAGGCTAAGTCCAGACTGAACACGTTGGCGCTCACGCGTGCGTACACTTCACGCTGTCTCACGCTTTC
>JACJUY010007085.1:0-46452 GCA_014220935.1 Platorchestia sp. MABIK
TTGCAGGCCGTTACAAAGGCCCCGACACTGTCGGCCCTCAATTTCAAGTTCAAGTTCAAGTTCAAGTTCATGAATTCGTGAGTATTGTCGTGAGAATTTTGAATGCAAAAAAAATCCAATCTATTGATAAAATCGACGACTGTATCGCTCCTAAACTTGAGAAAGAGAAGTCCTAAATTACAAATGAGTGAGTTTCTAATTTCACAAAGAAATTATCAGAAAAATCAAGTTACAGGCATAACACATTAAGCACCCCGTAAAGTTTTTCATTCACTTCTTATTCTCAATGATAATACTCACATATTAGTACATTGGATAAAATGAAAACACTGCGGTGGAATATTTGAAGGGAACAAATACAGCCACATGTCGGTGGTGAATAAATTAAAATAAACGCATTTAGTGTAGAGATTTTTCGACATTGTTTCATATATACGTATACGCGTATAAGTAGGGCATAAGAACATGTGGATAAATGATGCACAGTTTTAAAGACATTCAAAAAATCTAAGATTTGAATGAGATGGTCGAAGCATTAGATTTAGAGTTAGAATTTACATTCTACCTCTGTCACGGAAACCATCTATTCCATGGTACATCTCAGCTTGCAAGAGAGGAATAAGTTAAGGCGAAATAAACTAATCCAAATATATCATTCGCCATGCTTTTACGAGACTACCTTTTTGAGAGCATCCCACTCCCGACTATTGCAAAACGCATTAACCATCATGCTTCAGGCAATTGCAAGCAACACAGAGGACTAATCATTTGCATAGGCATGATGAAAATGGTAAACGTAATCAATCTCAGTGCGAAAGAGGTTGATGAATTTTGCCTCTCCTCTACAGTCCTAAGAAAAGTTGAAAGAAAATTTCCTTCTCAATGGAAGTTATCTATTGCCTTGTAATTTTATTTATAATTCGGATTTGCAGAAAGCAAACCAATATATAAAAACAAATCTTGTCCGTCAACTATAGCTATCATTTTCGTGCTCATCAGTCGTCTTTTTAGATTATGTAGAGATCTTTTCGGCATTGAAATTCATTTACGGAAGCCGCAACTAGACGAGAGCAATTTGCTGCACACAATTGGTGCATAGGACGACACTGCTAGGTCTCGGGAGTTGTCAAAGCGATTGGTGTTGAGCTCCTGACCTAAAGGCTTCCTATGTGAGGGTGGGTGTACAGATGACACTATCATACGTTCAATAAACATCAAATACTGGCAAAACTCAATAGAAATGTTCCTCAGAGATGCTGCGCAACTCTGGTACTTTCGATAATATAATTCCTGATGTACGAATAAGAAATGAAATAAAATTTATGCGACCTGTTCATGGAAACAGGCAAAGCAGTAAAAAAAACGCTCAGCTTATTCAATCCCCACCTGCTTTAAAAATAAAACTAGAAAAAACCTCAGGCAAAGAACACAAAGGCTTCTCACACGAGCATTTATTTCTCGTACACATTTTTTTTCAAGGTGACTACAGTCAGTGTTGACGGTCATGGACGACGATATAACAGCGAACGTAGAGAAAACAAGACCTAATAAAAACACTGGCTTTTGGGACACCCAGAGACGACTCGTAGAAGACACTCAACTCTCGGCGCCGCACAGAGCAAGAGATGAACACGTCCGAGCAGCAGATGTGCTGGTCGCCGCCCCTGAGTTCAGACATGATCTGCCGCATCCAATTAAGCAGAGTCTTCGTATTTACCCATTATAATCGCTGCATATACAGGAGAAAACAGTTCCGGCAAGATCACAAAACTTTTACAGTGCGGACCAGTAGGTAAATTCAACTTGATAACTTGTAATGGATACTAAAACTCCATCAACCAGATCGTTCACGTTTAACTAAACAGGGTGGTGAAGCTGTCGAGTTGCTCCATGTCGAAGGCAACAAACGTTTACAGAGAACTCCAAGTTCACGAGACTGAATGAATTTGACTTCACGTTAGAGGTGTAGGAGCAAAAGAACATAGCAAATACAGTGAACTAAAATAAGAGACATATAAAATATGAAAGAAAGTTACTAGGCTAAACATCACGGATCTGATGAGAGCTTTTATTGGTTTCAGGTGAAGGTAAAATACACGCAAATGTTAAGAGAGAGATACTCTAACTCTTGGAATCAACACCGCATTGATGAAGTTCACACACAAGTTCGTTGCGTACGATAAATGAGAAATTAACCTCAAACAAATGCCGTGAATTTAGATGAAAACCTCTACTCCTCGCACCACTCTTGGAGTAACCAACAACTACATTGACTTGAACACAGAACAAAATGTTGGTACAATGCCGCGAGAAATAATGGATATCAAACCGTCCCGAGACTCAATCGCACACTCGATACAGTAATTTGGTTCATCAAATTGTGGCATGAACATTAAAAATTACAGCAAAGCGACAATACAACATTTCGTCAAATACAAAACTGGTAATCAGAAACGCTGCAGCAAGCTTCAGTTAATAATTTTCTTCGCTACTTTTTTCATGCCATGCAATGAAAACAACGTAACCTTCGCTGCTGTACCAGTCAACAAACAATTAAGGTTACGACGACATTCAGTCGTGACCTTCGCGCACTGACAAAAACTGACACTAAAACACTTCAAGACTCGACATCGAATGAACAACTAGGCCCAATTCCCTTCACTCAAGTGATCCCATCGAAGAACTGAGGAGCTATAACGAACCAGGCAAGGCGATGGCAGAACTGAACTCGTGCGCAGCAGAGACTTGAATTGCCATGAAGGGCCTTCATCTTGGCACATTTCTGAGAGTACGCAGCAAAACGAAGCAAACCACGCAAATGGGCCAATAAATCCGCGTTCTCGCAAATAAATATAGATTTTCTACCTTACATGTTTACTGACTAATTAAAACTAGGCTCAAATAGACACGATATATAATATCTTTATCTGAAAACAACTGATCAGCGCTCTCCTGAATTTGGCTGGTCGGCGCACAGGTCGAGCGAAAGAGAACATGGAATGCAGGCAATGGACGAAGTTTATACAGCGGCAACAGCTCCTGAGGTTCAGAGAGATGCATAGAGAGGAGAAAACGTATTAAAAAAGGGGTTCATGCAAAAGCTTACCAAAGTCATCTGTTGGCCGCGTCATTTGAAATGGTAGAAGGGATAAGACGGCTGACCAAATTCAAAAACAAAAACTAACTACACATAGTTGCTAAACCTGCTGTACGAAATTCATGGAATCTCTGATGAATGCCACAACATCAAACGACGTTCACACCGATAGTCATCACAAGGGTGTCTTATGCGAGAAAGTTTGAAAATCCTGCTAACCTTCCAAAACCTTCAACGCTCTCGAAAAGACAACAACACCCCAAGTTGGAAATACGAAAAAAGAACCATATACAAAAAAGAACGAGAATTAGAGCAGTAACTTCATCACTCGTGAGTTATAAACTCCGCGTGCGTTAAAGAAATTACACAAATCGAGGACCGCAACAGTTTGCAGCCAGAGCTGCATAACTACTTTAAACTCCTGTATTCTAAAACTCAAGGCGGTTAACGTGCGGACACGACCAGCACAAGAAAGTTAACAGTTTATAATGCTAAGATTAAACTCCTTTAGAATACTGAAAAGGTCTTCTAACTCGTAAAGCGGTAGAGAAGCAGAGCAACGCAAGGCGGCAAAATCGAAGAATGACAACCAGAAGGAAGGCAGAGGACATTTCCGCAAAGGTTGTCTGCAGAACACATGGGTCATCCCACGGGAGAGGAATGAACATTGAAGCCAGCAGCCAAAATAAGGCCCATTTCACACTGAGCTAGCAAAGCAGCACCTAGCAAGCTCGCATGAGCTATCTAGCAGACGGTCTGCGAGACTGGTAGGTAGGAATAGCATTGTCATCTCGCATGCTGGGTGCTGGATAAAACGTGCGAGTTCAATGGCTCGTAACAATGCTATTCCTGCTCATGCAAGCTTGCTAGGTGCTGCTTTGCTAGCTCAGTGTGAAATAGGCCTAAGATGGGCAGCCCCTCTTATGAGAAAAGAACAGGAAGGCGTTTCAACTGACACATGATGGTTAAAGGGAATACAGTACTCAGTCAGATCGACCGTGCAGCTTAAATGAAAACACGCCACACACGGTGAAAGAAGCAGAAAATTCTAGCATGAGAGCTTATCAACGTTATGGAACGAAGGTAACTATAGCAAACATGGCGCGATATTGGCGCTGAACACACGTAACGAGTAAAATGCAAAAATAAACTTTACAACACAAATCTGCTCACATCCAACACCTACACGCCCAAACGCCCGTCATGAGTGGTTCCTAACCTGGTGATATCGCAAGAAAATACGCTGGTACCTTACCTTCGATCAAATATTGCAAGCCAAGGGTGTGGGCTGCAGCAGGACCCAAACAAAATTGCCTACATTTCTACTTCCTGTCGTATCAGGAATGATTATCGGTAACTAAAAAATTTTATCAACTCATTTTACTGAACGCAAATTGATGCCCAACACCTAGGATTTTTCAAAGCCTGGTCACTCCGTCCCCTAAAAAATCAATGATAGATTGGAGCACTTTTAAATTTCACCAGTTCGATTTGTCACAAACTGGAACAAAATCTTCAACCACTATAGTGACGTCACAATTTTTATGAGCGGGCCTACACAATACCATCTCGTGTGAGCAGGACACAGCAGCCATACAACCGCAAATATAAAGATAACGCTTTTCATTAAAACAAATCGATATTCACTAAATACAACACACACAAACACAAAGCAATGAGTAAAACAAGCAACAGAAATCACTGCTTCATTGCAGCGCAATAAAAGGGTGCGCAAGCATTTAATTTTTAATAAAAATACTGGGTTACAAAAGCATGTGGAGTAACCTAAGGAAGAAGTATGCCTCAGAATGAACATCAAACACAAACGAAGTTACTCAGACGCACAGCATTTTGATCGTAAGGCATTTATATACAAACACATCACAATGCGCAAGAGAACTGCTGAAGCATGGCGCCTGATGAGCAAACAATGACGCTTCTTATGCAGTTAACTAATAGGATTTAATCATAACATATCAATTTTACATTTCTATCAACAGAACTGCATTTTTTGTCACAATTTTTAAAGTGATTATGTTTGTAACATAAAACGTTATGTGTATAATACTGGCAGTGATTTAGCATTTGGAACCTGAATGTGATTTAGCAAAATGATGAATTTCCCAAAAATTTTGTCACTTAAAGAATTTGAACAGCTGGGTTAAGATTTTAGAAGATAAAAAATGTCCCTTCATGAAAGACTTAGTAAAAGCATTTCTACACTCAGAGCAAAAAAATGACAAAGACAAGAAATTTATTAGCAGACATTGAGGACACCCGTGTACTGGGAGTTGACAGGATGCACCAGCAATGCCAACAGGGGCCAGAAGGGAGAAGAAAGCATGACACCAAAGGAGGACTTCGACTCAAGTTGAGGCCCCTAGCAGCATACGGTACAAGCCGCTTCTTGAAATCTTCAGAAAACGGCTTCAAATTTTGGTGACTTGGAAGCCCGTAAATCTCAGCTACTATAAGAGGAATTCCTTTTGGCTTTTGTGATTATCTTTCTGTACCACTCCCCAGAAGGACAGTTTGGGGAAGACAGTGGTACACCAACTGATTTTTGCTACAAATGGCACTCGGTACCGTATAATTCTAAGGACCTCAACAGCAAGCTAATTTTATCGACTCGGTACTAGGTTATTTAAGGCTATCTAGAAAAGCAATACCCTGCAGCAAGCAGATAACAGCACAAGCCCCGGCAAAGAAAATGCTGCGCTGAGCTACCGGATGGAATGCAGTCTCCCCACAAAGCCCACTCGATCGTCAACACAAGATCGCAACTCTGAGCATTGACTTCCTTGAGATCCCAGCAAGGGCACCAAAGACAGCAAGGTTACAGAGCCTACTAACATGCAAGAAATTTTCACACTGGCAATTTCAACAATTCAGTAGAAAGAGATGCTTGCGCGCAAGAAATCAAATTATACCTTATGGGCAAATAATGAATGAATTGAAAGAAATAGAAGGCAAAATAGAGTGGCATTAAACAGCAGTGGCAGTGTTCATCCCCGCATTCAGCAGTGGCCACACTGCATTCATTTTATTCTTCATTGAACCCCAAGAAGTATTCCTCTCTGTACGCATCGTGAATGAGTGAGATTAGATTCAAAATGAGATTTAGAATTTTTCATTCAGGAGTAATGAGGAGATATAGAAAATGCTTTCATCCGAGGCTTGCTGCGTTCAATTTCTAGACTTCCCCATTCAATTGGCAATTTCAGAACTGGACACTCAGTAACATATCTGGAACATATTCGCACAAATAACATATAAATAAAATTCAAGCATTTCCCAGGATTTAGCTACAGAATACAGACATTCCTAACACTTGACAAGTCATCAATATTTTTACGAATTCGCTATTCTAAAAATACTATTACATTCGATTTACATATTAGTATTCATCAGATCCAAAAGGTAATAACCACAGTATTTGCTTCAAGTGCCCCATCCTTGGCAAAAAACATACCTTGAAAAACCAAGTAGGTAGGTTGTTGAACTAAAGGCAGTCATGTTACATGTTGGCAATACCAAATATTCGAACATCTAACGAAAACGGAGAAGAAAAAAACAACAATAGGCTTAAAACTAGGCAAGTAAATTTTGTGCCCACTGAGTAAACCCTAAAGAAGACACCAGCATCTTTGCCACCTCGCTGGTTGCTCAGCACGTCTTGTGCAGGCAAAACCAACACATCAATTGAAATTGGAGCGTTCTATGAAAATGATACCAACACATCAAATGAAATTGGAGCGTTCTATGAAAATGATACCAACACATCAAATGAAATTGGAGCGTTCTAAGCTTATGACATCAATTGAAATTGAACAAATAATTATTGCATACAAAATCAGGTTCTTCATATGCGTACTAAAGCCCCTTTGCCAATCAGGTGCCTCATACATGTACTGAAGCACTTTGGCTGAGCGCACAAGCAGCAAAAAGAAGAAGTAAACAGACGCTTGCTTCAGTAGTTCAAACTACTGCAACTATAACTAAACTGTCCGCACGACCTGGATCTATGGACCCTGAGAACGTTCTCCTTGAGGCGCTCTCTCTCAAATTACCTTAAACCTAGATTGCTGTGACTCACAGCTTCTTTATGAGCATAAAATTTGATCCTTATCAACATTGTTTCTTCAGAAGTATAACGGTTTAAATCAAGATAGAACGTTTAAGCTCTCACGTTAATTCCAACTCCCATCAATGAAATGATGCAAGAACACAAGGGCAACTTAAGTCCAGGCTCGCGGTCTGACCATTTTCGAGCCTGAACTGAACACGCAAATCTCAAGAGATAGCATTAATGCAGAACAAGGGCTGTAATGAAAGAATTGCAAACGCGTCTCATTCCAGTTCATACTTGCCGATGATTTAGAGCTACAGATTCACTTAAAATCTACGCTCATTGAGGCCTGAAGGACAGATGTGACAGAAGTACCAAATTTATGAACAAAGACATATTTAAAAGAGCGATAGTATCTTCAAGATATCCACACTGTCAAGTATTTTTGCTGCACTTAGTTGCAAATAAAACAAAACATTCCAATCCAAATCTCTTGCTTTTTAACACCTCACGGAACTACATGTTCCGCTCTGCATCTACAATCTGCAAATAACAGCTCCTAATAAACTATCATTCAAACCTTGGCAGAAAATTTTGCAATACTGAAAAGAGGATTAGGTCTGGTTTAACGCTTCAACAAATGCATGCGGGTGTTGAATAAATGCTGGGGACACACGTTTCTACAGAGAGAGGACTTGCCTCACGCACTGATAAAGAGCAACCCAATGGAACTGACAATGAATGAAGAAATGCTCAAAATTGACACTGTGGAAAATTAAAAATCAACAATGTTTCACCTACATACGTGTAAATTTAACCAAATGATATTTTTTAGCACTGGACTTTTCATAGAAGTAATCGATTTACCAAAAGTTAAACCAACACTCCGACACAACACTGACATTCCCGATGTTTGACAAGTCTTCAATATTTATACGAGTGCATTTGAATTTCCAACGAGAAATAGGCTCATTTCGGTGATCTCCTGTCAATACTATCATAGTATTTCCAGGGATTTAACTACAGGATACTGACATTCCCAATACTTGACCAAGATTTCAATATTTTTACGAATGTGTTTGAGATATCGATGCAAAATGGGCTTGTTTCGGTGATCATCTTTCAATACCATCAGAGTTTTTCCAGGGCGCGATCAGTGACTGCGTCGGGTGGTGGCTGAGCATTCGTCCTGATTTTCCAACAGAACATTGCACCAACGCCTCAACAAACTTTAGTGACTTGCCCCACGTGGAGACGCACAATACGTTAGACAATGGAGAACAGTGATGCCAAAATTTATTCCTGCTGGGTGCTGCCTTGTGTGGAACCCCTTTAAAATCTTGAAAATTGCTTCCTAATCCGAATTCAGTCAATTGCACCGAACAAACAACAGAGGGAACCTAGCTTCAGGTTGGCACTTAGGACAAACTTCACCCTAGATAAATTTTGAAAAGCAATGGAAAAGTCAACAAGCAAAAATGAATTGGAGCTAAAAACCAAGAATCAAAAATAAAATTGCAATCAATGATGCAAAAAAATTAAATGGGACAGACATTCTTGAGTATATAAACATTCTTTAGTACATATATCATTAGGAATTGAAAAAAGACAAAACTTCCAACGCAACACCTAACTTGCATCAAAACATAGCAGACTGCAGAGCAGCAGCAGGACTAGCGCTAAGTCTCTGATGATAAAAGCAACAAGGGGAATATGCAACTAGAATGGAAAAAGGGTTAAAATCATAATTTATCTGATAAAATGGCTCAATTCAATGAAGTAAAAAAAATACGTAATGTTCTACGTGTGTAGGTTAACACACAGACTCACAATCAGACTACCGAGTCGTAAAATCTGGAAAAATAAGTGGAACACAAACTTAGACTATAATAAAAAACGCCACAAAATTAGGCTTTGCTTTTGCTCAGGTAGCAATTAAAGTTGCAGAATTTGAATTCAGTAAGCATTATAAAATCCGTCTCTCGTTTGACTTCAAACCTTGTCGAGCAAAATGGCCAAGACGGGCCGAACTACCACAGATCTCGGCGGTCCGGCTGGTGTTGACACCAGTGAATTCTTACCGCAGTTTTAGTGCAAAGTACAGTGACCATTACTTATCGTGACTGTAGCTTCTCAGCACCAGACCTGCAACTCACCTTTCGGCAATGGTGATGCAGGCTTGAGTAACTATTTACAAGTATTGAACAGTGCTGGCAAGTTCTCGGTTACATTTTCCTACATTCTGACTAAGTGAAGCTGTAAGTTAGCAATGACGGATAGACGCGGACGTCTTCGTAGCAATCATGGGAGGTGTGGAAAGTACTTTTCTGGCTTTCTTCATTTTAAGAACATTTTGCATGCGTAACCCTCACGTGACGTCTCACCAGATACAAACCAATGCAAAACAAAGCCCACATTCGAAACGCATTTTTTCACGTTTTTGGAAGTTGTCTTCCCCGCAATATTTATGAAGTGAGAATCAGCACGCTCAATGAATCTCGCATCTCCTCACTGAGAACCATCACGAGGAAAAGCTAGCTCATCTAAGCACGAACATTTGCATTAAACCGTAAACTTTGCAACAAGGCAGTAAAGTTATGTACTACTACTGAGTCAACAGGTAAAATGAGTTGTGGTGGGATGCAGATCACTCCATGTCAGGGTCGCTCTCATGACACACTCTGGCCGTCATCTCCTTGAGGGGCTCCAGCTCCTTGGAGGGCACCAGCTCAAACTCGCAGATGAAGTAGTAGAAGTGCTTGTAGCAGGTATTCACGTGCGCCTCCTGGCGACACAAGTTAGATTATTAGTTAGTTTAAGCCTCCCTATCTGCCACAAAGGCAATCCAAAAAGAGGAAGGAGGAAGGCACCATTTAGTATGGAATTAATAGAACTCGGTATGTATGCAGAAAGGGCATAGAAACAGTAAATTGAGAAAGAAGATTAAGAAACAATTTCAAAGCTGAAGAAGAAAGTAGTAGGTGCTGAAAAACAGGACAGCAGTGCACAAAAAAAAAGGTGATCCTTAACATTAAAATATTTTATTTCAACAAAAAGAAGATCTACCTAACTCTTAGCTTGGGCCCTCACATTTTTTTTGGGGGGAGTGCTAATTCCCATAAATACACTAGTTGTATCCCCCTTAGGGGAGTCGACGCAAGTAATGAGCACAAATGCTCGTGCCAGATTGACATAAAAACCTAGATAGTGAATGAAGAAGTTCATATCATGATGTGCTAACATGAAAATCAGAGCAACATTTTTTTTAAAGAAATGACCACTTTATAAATTGTAGAGTGATTTTCCACTGGAGTGAAAATTCGCTTTAGAAGAGCCATCTTTGGTAGAAACAAAAATTGAATAGTTTTGTCTTGGTTTCCATACGATGCTTTGGGTTTACATTGCATGGAAGACTACCCGCCATGATTCTTTTCTCTGGTACCTCACCAGTTACCTGCTACATCAATCAATAATGAAGGCTACAATGACATTGCATATTAATAAAACAAGGTTGCATTGACACTGCAACACACTAGAGTTAGAGTGGTGTGGTAGTCTTGTTACTTCCACTACTACAAATAAAATTCAAATTCATGGCACAAGCAAGTCTAGTTTCAAATGTAGGACAAAACATGCTAATGCAACAAGGTCAACTTACAGCTCCAATAGCAACCACTCTGTCGAAGTGGTGGATGTACACGTGGACGAACACCCTGAACAGTCGACTCAAGATCTTCTTGCACAGGGGTATGAAGCTTTTAGGAAAAGGCACATCTGTTTGAAGAGAGCATACACTTAGAAGAGAGCATATACTTAGAAAAAAACTAATGAATTTCCATGTACTCAGGACTTAGGCCTAAAAAGAGGCTTAAAAAGCATAATCTTTTTCAGGAAAAGAAATTAAAGAAAGCTAAATTTACACAAAACGAGATTACATTCTTTCTCAGCAGCATTCTCATAAAAGCATGCACCACAGCACTGCAAAACGTACAGATATTCAATGTCAATGACATGGAGGTGTGTCATGGGAGCCCTCAGCAGATCATCTCGCTTCCACTTTTTAAAAGGCATCATCAAGGCATGTCGCTCTAGTTTACTTGATAAGTCAACACAAGTCTCTTTTTACCGAGCACTCCAAGTGATTGGATGACAAAAAGGAAAGACAGCGTCAAGGTAAATTATGGAACAAAATTAAATTACTGAATATAAACTCTTATGAAATGAACATAAACTCTTTTAATTAAAGAACAAACTTCACTGCAACTGTAAAACAGATAAGATATTGGGGAATTATATCGTGACTCTTTCATTGGTCACAGAAGGCAACACTTGACCACTAGTAGGGTCTAACTGCCTTTCAACACTGATGCAAGTGCAACCATGAGAAATGCACAAAAATTTCTAGCTAGGGACTTCAAACAACTTTAGTTTGGTAAATAACATGTCTTATTAACCCTCTACCGCCTAATTTTTCTACTCATATTGCTGGTATTATAACCACCGTTATTAGACGTGGCTCTAGCATCAGGTTGTCTCCAACATCACATTAGAGACGAACTGCAACTCGGCAGTGAACTTCAAAAAATACATAAGAGCATCTACTTGACGAGAAATCAAATATACGAGCAGTTTTATTGAGTGTACCCTGTGGGGAACGTGAGGCGGTAGAGGGTTAATTTATTTCTTCCACGAATGGTGAAGTGATAGAAGAGTTCATTCCCAGGTCACAGCATAACCGTACTTATTTCTGACTTATGAACAAGTTTGTTCCCCTAGAATAAATTCTCTGGTTTGCAGAAATAATAATCCAGTACTACCATGATGAGGGAGACCAAGTCATTCATCATGTCCTGGTGATATTGTTTGTAAGGCCTATATAATTTTGTTAACGATGTCCTTCATGGTTTGTTGAAATTATGTAAAAATACTCTTTATGGGCTATTAACATCAAAATAATTTGTCATTCAAAGCCATTTAAGCAAATTTGTCATTCATAGCCTATCAAAATTGGGTAAATCCACCCTTCATGGCCTATCAAAATTAAGATAATTTGTCCATCACGGTTCATTTAAATTAGGTGAATTTGTGCTAATGGTGAAAAGTTACTCAACAGCAAAAAACTTTAATGTTGTACACAGATGAGAAAATGCCAAACAGAAAGAGAAATCCAATTTGATGTGGACCAACAAATTTTTGTATCATCAATTTTACTTGACTTAAAACATTGTTGATTCATTATCATTAATTCATTAAAAAAATGGTAAAACAAGAGTTGTTCATAATATCTAACCTCTACAACAATCATTTCTAATTAATGAATAATATGTTTTCATCTACAGTAATGAGCCCCTCACCAACTGTTACAGGGAAGACTTTCTCATCATTGATTTGAGCCTCGACCCAGTCCATGAGGAGGCTGATGTAGCGGTTGGCAGGCAGGGCTGTGGGCTTCTTGTAAACTTTGCCATCAGCCCACAGGTACTCAAACTTGGGCCCTCCACTCATGGTGGGGCACGTCGCCTCTGTGCAGTAGTCGCAGATCGTGCCATAGATCAGGTTGACTCGGTTGAAGAAGTCCACCACTGTCACACCGAAATGCAGAGGGGTATATGTGCTTGCACCAAATTCAAAACAATGTGAGTTTAAAGCAGCCAATGACTTAATTTGGAAAGGCTATATCATGAAAACAAACACTCATAAAATTAATTTTTGCAGCAACTTCAAAGGTTCAGTTCAAAAAGAAATTAGCACATAACTAATTTCTATGTTGAAATATGTTGATGGAAACTTGTATAGAACAAAATATTCTTCATCATTATTTCCCTCCCCAAAACAACCAGTAATGTCTTTGCATGGCTCTGCATAAAAAGGCTTTAAGAAAATATCAATCAGTAACTGCAGGATAATTACTTTTAGTCACCTAGCATTGACAAGAAATTATGAAAAAATGCATCTACACTGAAAAAAGTAAATTGATTGTCAGAATGCTCTTACCACAGGTTTTAGTGCAGAGTACAGTAAACAAAAGTCTCTCTACGTCATTACATATTTATGCTGCATGGAAAAATAGTTACAATGCTTTGTAAACAGCTACTGAATTTGATGATGCTAGAAAAAGTCATACAATACCTTATGTAATTTTCTTTGCATAAAACACCATCTAATATACATTTTCACTCGTTAAAAACTAAGAGAAATAATTTTTACTACCTAGTACTGATACTCCAACAGCTTAATGATACTTTTTGTTTGTTATTTCCATATTGAAGTTTATAGGACACAAGAAAAAAGCACAAAACCAATAATAGAAAAAATTGAAGGGAATATAATTGAATATTATGGTTACAAAATTTCATCATAGATAAATGTAAAAATAGAAAATAGAAATAAAACTTTGACAGCTCAAATGATAAAAAAAAAAATTTTCCGTCTGAATTATCCAGACCTTTGTGAAATAATATACAGACATTATAAGAGATAAATGAATTTACTAGTACATTTAAACTAAATTCATCAAAGCTCCTCATAACTAGATTCCTTAATGGAAATTACTGTAAGCTTTAAAGAATGTTTTTATCAAAAAATGTTATCTTCTACTTAAAAATACTGACAAGATATTAACAGAGATCTACTTCAATAACTTTGAATAGTTATGAAGCTGAAAATAACCTCACAACTGGCAACTATATCCTTAAATAATTGCATATACTTCATTACAAACAATGAATATGGAGTAACTTGTTCAGATAACAATATGCATAAGAATAACTTCAACAATTCCTGCTATAACTAAGAACAGCTGTTCTTTCCATTATGATAGCAAAATTGCCTGAATATCACAACATAACTGTTGCTTTGCAATGGTTTCACTTCAATTTTAATGCAAATGGTATCACACAGACACACAATAAACAGCTGAACATACATGAAAAATTGACCATCAAGTGTACATCAAACAGTTCCACAAACATTAGACTTGGCACCCTCACTCAAGAGCTATACCTCATACTTAAGAGCTGTACTACCCTTGACTGAGCTACCTACATTCAGAAGCAATGTACCATATTTGACTAGGCTACCTGTATTAAAAAAATATACTTCAGTTAACTCAGCTACCAGTATTCAAAAAACACACTTCAGTTTCAGAGGCAACTTTTCACACTTCAGAGGCAACCTGCATTCAAAAGCAGTGTACTACAGTTACCTCAGCCACCTATATTCAATAAACAGTTGACTCAACTATCTGCACTTGAGAGCTAAGCTGCAAACTGACCATGCACTGCAATCCAATCATTGAGGTCTTCATTAGGGGGAAGTTTGACCACCTTCCTGAGGTTGATGCCAGAGTTGAGGGAGGCCTGGGCCTGCTTGTGCAGGCTGTACTTGAGCGTGCCTGGGGGCAGCTTCTTGCGGGGCCTGAATGTCTGCAGCACGCAATGAACCAACATGAGAAATTGAGTACTATCTACAGCATGGGACTGGGAGAAGGGGCCAAAACACAGGAAGAATTTCTGGGGCGAGTGACTGACCTTATAGATGTGCAATACATGCAGTAGAGTCAACATATCCCAGTTAAATGTTTTTATTTAATGGAATGAATGATACCTATGTGCTGCTTGTTTTCAATGAACTTGTCTCATATTTGGCTAATCAATAAAATAAAAGAATATCACAAAACATATAACAAATTAAAAATTAAATACAACAGGCTCATGCCTTCAGTGCCATTCATGAAAAGTAACAATGGTTCCAGTTAATCTTTAAAAATACAAGATGGACAAAAAAAATGAGAAATAACAGAATGTTGTAGTACTGCTTCTCTTCTCTTGAAAGTAAATAACTTCTTGAAGAATTTTCTGACATGAAGAGATGCTTTAAAAAATATGTCATGAGTCATAGCTGATTTGTACAAATTTAAACATATTACAAAATAGAACATTACACCTTTTAATTCCTTAACTTTCTCCACATTCAACAATACATTGCTATAGTATTAAAAATATGTAACAAAAAACAAATTCAGGAACTTCACAAAATAATTGGCATATTCATGCATTTAAAATTTGTAAAAAATAACATGTTTTCACATTTTATGACCAAATGTTCAAAGTCCCCACTTTACTTCACAGGTTAGAATAACATGTTTTTACAACATTCTATGACCAAATGTTATACATCCCAGTTTCACCCAAGCAGGTTAGAGTACCTGCTGTTACCCATTCCTAACATGCAAATATTAGTGGCTAATAACAAGCAATATGTACAGCATTTGATTTTTCTTTAGCAACACAGGACAAAATACATGGATAAAAATACAATTCTCATGAGAATGCGATTCATTTTTTATAATGACCACAGAGTTTTACAAAAAGCTAGAATATGATAATATTTCTGAACAAAACCTTATGTTAAACTACAACTAAACATACAATTTGAAGTTTGGTACACTTGAATTCATAAATCAATTTTATGAAGAAGTCAATTCAACATAAAGTTTGACGCAAATCTAAAGTAGCAAAACAAACTAGTGAGTTTATACTTTTAACAAAAGCTATAAAACAATTCAAGTTATAGAGTTTCCTCAATTTTAAATAAATATTTCTCTATGCCAGATGTTCAAATTTTTTTTTAAAAATGCTCAAATGAAACTTATACATATATTCGAATTAACTCTTGATAATCCAAGGTTTAAACATCACCAAATTGAGTAGAAAATGTATTTCTTCCTTCTTTATTAATGTCTTCGCAAAAATGACTACATCTCTCAAGCTTGATTTTCATACCACTAAAAATGGATTTTCAATGATAATCCCCAATTTATTACAAATTCAACAACTTATCTTTCATTCTTTCAGCAATAGATGTTTGAAATGATTCTTAGTAATGAAAAATATGAATTCATTTAAAGTCTTTATTGATAATATTGAGCAACTGTATGCCTATTATCTAACCATGTTCTTTTATATTGGTGTTTTTAAAGTAAAAAAACAATGCTGAAAAATGATTATTAAAAACCTGTGTGTTTTATTTCAGTTAGTCTTACATCTTGAAACTTAAGCAAAAATTTGCAACCTTTTTAGTGCTGAATTTTAAAATAAACAAACATTGTACAATTTTGAGGAAAACAGCTTATTTTCAACAGATTGAAACTATTTCTGAGAAAATTCCCTATAAAGATAGTCACAAAATTTACAATGAAAATCCCTGAATTTTTGTTTGACTGACAGGCAATTTTTTGAACATCATGAAGGTATGGTTAGTTACAGTAACAGTAGATGTACTTTCAACACATTTAATTTGACTAGCTTATATTTCATCAAACTCTTGTAATAAATTTATTTCAAAAATATTTATTTCTCACCCAGTACATATGTCCTTAAAAAATTGATGAAAATTTCAAAGACTTGAAAAAAGAAACATTTCAAGTAAAAATTTAGTATTAATGTGTTGTGAAGAAAAAAGTATTGGCTATAGAAGTGCAAGAGAGAATAAGAATTTTTATCAGAGCATTTTGAAAAACAATGCATCTTCATCACCAAGAATATACGTTAGCTTCCTTATTGAAAAGGCCATGAACACACAAAAGAAACAAGGTATATTAGAAAGTTGTCATTAAATATTTACAAGTCTCTTTATTGCACTAATGTGCAAGTAAGAGTATATTAGACCCAGCAGCCTCACAAGCAAGATGCTTATAAGATGCGCAAATCAAAAGAAATCCACAACACCCACAACAGACTAAAGAAGCAATGCACATGCTCTAAAGGTTTAAATAAAATAATAAATGAATTTAAAACACACAACCCATGACCAAACTAACATGTACCAGTAGATGAATAATGCCCAATTATTAGAACTTATTTAGGAGAGATCTTTCCATCTATAGTGGATTCCATCTAAGATTTCATATTTAAACATTTACTGACTCCTCCATCAGCATATATTTTCTTTGAATAAATATTCTGAAATGAGAGACCTCTCACATTTATGAATTTTCTGCAAAGTTATGATGCATAATTGCAAAATTTTACCTGCTATTATGAACTGAAGTTTCTGACTGAAATAAAAATAGCTATCTGGTAGAGAATAATAGTTCTCAAAACATCATTTAGAAATTGACAATGATGGCTGACATTGATAATGAATTTGTAGGAAATTTTGTTTTTTTCTTAAATCTGGCAATATAACTTTCATAAGGATTTTGAAATGCTTAGAAAAAAGAATATGTTTAATTAGGCATTGTGCCTATAAAATTAAACAGTGAAAAGCACTTCTAGATGGAATGGACAAAAATTCAAAATCTACATCATTTGCACAGGAATTCTGGTAAGAAGTTAATCAACATTAAACTTTAATATTACACACAGATGCTTAAAGGTGAGAAATGCTAAATAGAAAAAGAAATCCAATTTATTGTGGATGAACACATTTTTGAGCCATCAATTTCCTTTGAATAAACATTACATTGTTATAAAGTTGATCTAAATTCATTAAAAATATAGTAACACAAGAATTTTTCGTAACATCTAAGCTCTACAACAATCAGTTCTAATTAATAAAGCATTACACTCTAATTCAAAAAAGTTTAAAGAAATCCAGACCATGATCAGGATGTTGCAGTCTAAATCATGGCAAAGGGTTGTCACCAAACAGAATGAAGTAGAAGATTATGATGCAATAACTTTCCATACTTCAACAACAACCAAAAGCCTTTATAAACAAAATATAATCAGTACTCACTTGCTTTGAATTTAACTGAAAAACAGAAAAGGGTATATTAGGGCAAATTTGGGTCACTATGGAAACTAAAACACCATGACACAAAGTTGCATCTACTCAACATAGTACCATGCATACTGAAAGCAGGCTGGAAGGATATATACTTGTTTCTGAAGAACATACTGTGTGTGATTTGAAGTTGTGTACACTGTGTTTGGTTAACACAGCTATTGTAATCCTAATTCCAATGTCATAGCAAGGTTTGCTCACACAAAAAAAGGATTTCTGTCAATCCTCTGTACTACACTCACTCTAAAGGAAGAATAACAACCAAACTTAGAAGAGTGATGAGCTATTATCAAGAATTACTCTCAAAAACTGCAAGTAACTACTCAGAGGGTTTACATTAGTAAAACAATGATAATAAAACAAAATTACAGTCTATGAGCCATAATTCATGATACAGACCTAAAGTGAATGTGCCATTTCAACTACAATTTTTAAAATTAAACTCTGTGTTATCTTGAATTGCTCATGAAATGTACCATCATATACCAAATTTAAGCCTTGTATAATTTTTAATCTACAAAATTGCTAACATTAATTTGATGTCAAGGTTTGTGATATAAGATATCAAATTACAATAAATCATTTAATAATAGCTAACCCTACTTATATTGCTGTCAAAACAATTTTTTTTTATCATTTCACTGAGTTAAAATAATAAACATATTCTAAGATGGGCAAATTACCAAGTCCTTAGACAAGAATGAGCAAGAAATTATCCTACACAAACTCAGACTTTGAGTTGAAACTTTCTTAAGGTCAGTCCCAAAAATTAAAATTTCACTTTTTCATTATGAGACCAGCAAGCAAGCAATAGATTTTGATGTTTCAAATGCAACACTGAACATAACATTTGCCATAGAATAAAGAGAAGAACCAATGTAAAAATGATTTTCGACAAATTGCCCTAGTGGAAATATACCATTTGATATTATACTGACAGCAGACAAACATAAAAATGAAGCAAAATCTATTCAAGTAGTTACCAGTTAATTAAATGGTTCAACAATGAAACAAATTTAACAGCATCAGCATATTAGGAATAATGTTCAGAAGCCAGTATTTTAAAACCGCTAACCAGTTTCTTACACAAAAAATGCAGTATATTATTGACTTGTACCATACATTGCTAAAATTAGTATTGCAGCTCTGACCAATGTAAGAAAAAATGTATGAACTTCATGGCCAAGTGAAGATGATTTAAGAAATGCAATCATGCCAGAAAGATTCCACATTCAGAAAGCCCAACATCCTTCATGTTCTCATCCTTCATCTCCTTCAGAGAACTGCAGATGATGTAATATATCTTTTTCCCAATATTTAGAACAAAAAACGAAATTGGAGAAATGATATCTTAGTTACAATTCATCTAAGCTGGGACAAAAAGCTACCTTGCTTGCTTAAGCTCTACTTTGAAATAAGCTGCCTCAGTGTATAAAAATTTTGAAAATTTAAAAAATTTCAAGATAAATGTGTCATGACATTTTGTTTTTATTTTAGAGACAAATGCTATACAACATTTTCTGTAAATTAAGATAGTATTTCGATTATTTTATTTCAGCATTTCTGATCTTTTCTTTTATTCAAATACATTAAAAATATTTCAACTACATGGCAGTCATTTAATTTCCAACCATCGCCATAGAGATGAGAATACCTATTGCTTTATTTCCATGAGTTAGATATAAAAATTCAAAATTAAGGATTTTTTAAAATCCAAGATGTTTGTTTTTCTTTCTATTTCAAATGCTTTTTGGAACTATTTTGTTTTTGTTCATTCATTTAGAAAATAAAGTATTTTTGTAAGCCTTTTGAAATCGCTTTTAGTTGTTTTTGACTGAAAAATCTCCTATGTCAGCATTATTTTGGTATATAATCAGATGAAATTTTTTCTTGCATGGTAAAGTAATTTCCCCAAATTAGTTACTAGGTATTTGTACATACATAACCATAAAAACTAGTTAAAATTTTCTTCAATATCAATCAGTTTAAAAGTTAAATCATTTAGGTACTGCCACCTACTACTACAACAATATCAACTGCCTGCAAAGCAAAAGCCTTAGCAGTTATGTGAATGTAATGATACATGTTAAGTAATATGTATTTGTATTCGCAAAAAGCGCGCAAAATAGCCGGGCGTGTCTGAGAGGGAAATAAGGGGTACCTCACCAAGAGAAGGGAGGTGTATGCAAGGGGCAGCAGCAGAATGAGAGCTAGTGCATGTAGCTGCATACTTAAAGAACCGATTGCAACATGAATACATAGCATAGAGAAGTAAAGGGTTAAAATTCATTCTCTATGAGTAAGGGAACAAGGGATTTTGGGGTTCTAAAAAATTTTTGGGAGGGCTGTGTGTAGTAATACTAGATGAAAGCGAGGGATACGCAAGTATAGAGAGGTGACGCGTAAGGGCGAGCCAATACAAGAAGCCGCATTTTCGCGCGCCTCCACACAGCCCACAGTGCGCGTCAGTTGTGCGAGGAATTAAATAAAGCATAGCAAACTGATGAGCCTGCCTATTTTGGCATTTGCCTGGTTCCGTGCAAGATGTAGGCCCAGAGAACGTCAGTGGGGAGGTGAGCAAGCCTTCGTGTGTTAGGAAGTGATAGTATTTCAAATCCATCTGAATATTAATTTTTGTTCTTAAACAATTAGGACAGTCAGCAATTAGAGATTGTGTTACAGCCGTAAGCAAGTGTAATGTATTTTTTGTTTTGTCATTTTGTTCTCAAGCAGGATGTTTTGATATTTTAATATGGGTTAAAATGGGTAAAATGATTATTTCTCAGATGGAATTCATGTTAAAGGGTAGTCTTTAGGGTAACGCAGAGTAAATTAAAAAATAGTGAGAGCGTTGTTGAACATCCTATTGTGTGGGGGGGAAAAGCTCGTTTGTCTTTAACAAGTCGTGCGACCAGAGCCAGCAATAAGCATCAATGACGTCATTTTGTCTGTCAAGTAGATCATTTACGTCATTTTGTCTGTCAAGTAGATCATTCACGTCATTTTGTCTGTCAAGTAATTCATTCTAATACTAAACTTCTGAATTAATATGACCTTGTGTTTTTCATTATGCATTCAGATAAAAATAAATGGGTTCAGTAGGAATCTAGTGGGGATCTTGTGAAAGTTTTGAGAATTGAAAGGAAGTGAAGCAAATCAATTTTAAGCATACCACAGGGAATAGATGACTCAATACGTAACATTGTTCTCAGGGTTGGGAGGTTCAACAAAATGCGGCTTGAGGCTGCATCTCACTGATACACGATGATGCAAGCAGGAGTGAGAGTCAGGAGAATTCCCTGGGCGCAAATGGGGGAACCGACCAGCGATCTACATACAGGAAATTTGCTGGCTATGGAGTGCAGGCGCGTTTAATGTGCTTTGCTTGCTTATTAGCCGCAAGAAACAAACTGTTGAGACACCGAGTTAGGAGATATCTTGCAAAACGCTAAACATTTGGAGTGAGTGACGTGCATTTATTCGCTGGTGTGCTTTCGGCAATTTGTATGTGATGCTATTCCTAATGGTCATCCGTAAGGCATAAGTTGAATTTGCATCAGTATGGGTTTATCGCATTCAGTGTCCCGGTTTGTTTTCATATTTGTTTGTCATCAATATGATTCACGTGTTCATTAGCAGAGTTGAATAAATTAATTCTGAAATGTGCAATTAATTGTTTTAATTTCCCGTGTTGACCTGAGGTACTTAAGTGGGTGAGCAGATCAGTAGCTACTATGTCTCTATTTCCACCTGTTCTATCATTTCTCTTTCTGTGTTTCTTCCGCTCTGAATTTTCCTTTTTCCTCTTCTACTATGAGGTTTAAATCCCTCACTACAAATACAAGGGAGGCACCAGAAGTACCCCCGTTATTTTGTGACATGAATGTAAGAGACTATCGTCCAAGACATTTCTAATTAGTATTAGCAGTATTTATGAGTTTTCAGTCTTTGTGTCTTTGCAGTCTTTGTGTCTTTGCAGTCTTTGTGTCTTTGTCTTTGTATCTTTGAGTAAAAATCCAAAAGAATTAGTTTCATTTAAAAAATTCAAAAATTATATAAGAACATTAAAGAGTTTAAATTTTTATCTTTCAATGATAATCCTGATAAAATCATTAATTTAAATTGAAAATCCTAATTTATTTCACCTGCAAATTGTTATTATAGAATTGAAAAACTAGAATTAAAGAAATAGACCAACAAATTTTTCAACCCACCTCAAAAGTTATTTAAATTAAACATTGTTTATATGGCATTCAAAGAATAACAGAGGATGGTCAATATGAATTTTAGGCCTTTCATGGAAGTTAAAAATTCCATTCCAAAGAATTGCTAAAGGAACACATTTAAAAAGGTTTTACATGAATGACATTCTGCTCGCAGATGCGTTATTTTTGAGTTATTTAACTTAGAAGTTAAAGAAACTGTGCTCATGAATGGCTTTCCTACGCAAAAGGAGAGGTTTTTCCAACTATGCCGGAGCAGGGAAAAGTTATTATTTTTGCAATATATGTCATAATTTAATATTTGTTAATTTGGCGGAGCCTAAGCCCACTTCTAGGATGTTTTAGTTAATAACACAATAAAGGTTATTATCCAAAAATGTTAGCATGACTGGAATTGTGAAGACTTAAATTGATATGCACTCGACATGTTTCAATATGGCGGCGACCGTAGAACATTAGCAAAACCGTAGGAGTGAATACCGTTCATCAAAAATCAGAATATTTTTACAACATAATACTTTTGGGTGATAACCTTTATTGTGTTATAAACTAAAACATCCTAGAAGTGGGTTCAGGCTCTGCAGGATTGGCAAATAATTAATTACAAAGTACCCAAACGTACTTTAACAGCTCCCGCTCAAGCGCAAACTTACTGGAACTGCAATGGAAAACGAAAATTTTAAAGTTGAATAACTCAAAAATAACGCATCAGCAAGCAGAATGTCATTCTTGTAAAACGCTTTTAAATGTATTCCTTTGGTAATTCTTCGGAATGGAATTTTTAAATTCCGTGAAATACCTAAAATCAATATTGACCCAGAGGATTTCTACATTCCATTGAAATATCTTATTGCTTGTTGACACAAAAAGAAAGTTTCATTTTTGCATAGAAATAGCTAAAATACATTTGTACTTTGTACATTCATTCCTAATAAACACTGGCTATTAGCAGTTGAAATAATGTACTTATATACTCCCCTTACAGCAGATATCATAAATTTGAACTCAAATTTTTCCCATATCTGTTTCATTTAGCCAAAATTTTTCAATAAGACAAAATTACCTATATAGATAAAACCTACTCCTTTGATAACAAGGATTACTCCTACTACTGTAATTTTTTGAGTAAAATATAAGAAATGAATGCAGACATTGTCTATAATATATAGCTTTAGACTATTTACTGAATGGCTGAAGAAACATTCGATTCATTTTCACTAAAAGACAATTTATTTCCATTAACATAAGGAAAACTGGAAGTGTTAGCTTGCTTTAGCCATAATGAAACTTAATATCTCACAAATTAAACGTGTTCGAACTACACTCTAATTGATGCTTAGTAAAACGCTCTGCACAATAAATTTAAAAGTTAAAAATCACAAAATTTCTTACCTTTCCTTTTTGGAAAAATTCGACGAAACCACTTAGAGCAGCCATGTCCGAAATCTAAACAAAACGTCCGATTTGGCGTATTTTGTCTTTGGTATCTATCTACTCAAAATGGGTTATCACTTAATCCATGCATATGCATATGTACTGTCAATAATAATTACATAAAAACTTGTAATCCTCTACATTGTTCTTTAGTAACTTTATCATGAGAAAAATTTAGAAATTTCCGGATTTTCCTCCGCATCAAGAATCGAACACAGGATACCTTTTTATCAGAGTAGATAACACCAACATGTAATCTGCAGGTATTACTTGATAAGACGCATTACATCATATCACAGGATTCAATGAAGAACATGTCGTCCCAAGGACAAATTTTGAATTTGTTTAAAAGAAACTATTAAAACAACTTCATTTCAACCATAATTAATAAAATAATTGACTCTGAATTTCTGATGCAAAAAAATGCGAGTACAATCTGCGATTAATTTCATAACCTATCTTTTGACCATACTCAATGGTTATTATTTCATTCACGTCAACTGAGTTCAGAGTATATAATAACTTGAATAATAAGTTGCATTATCTTATTCTGAACCTTTTGTGTAGTGGTTTTATTATCTTCAGAAAAGCATGATAGATTGAATGCCAGCAATAGCATCTAAATACGTAAATAACGACAAATCTATTAAATGATATCTTGGTCATATTGCAACGAGTCATCTTCTCAAAACTTATTTCAGATTCTAGAAACTTACAATCTCTAGAAGTTATCGCTCCCAGGAGAAAAATGTGAAATCCCGAGTTGAGGGTTAGGTGGACTTAAAAACAAACATCGGCAACTTAGGATGCTTTATTTCCAATCAAGCCTGATACATTTGATCTTAAGCATTGGTTTTTCAAATGTCTTATAACTAACACTATATATAGGACACCATGACGGTTCCCCCGTGAAGCCGGTACACATTTCTGACACCTGGGTTGAGTGGGGTAGTGTGCTTGAGCTCTCCCTTATACCCAACGGGGAAAACCGCCGCGCCAGTGCCGGGATACGAACCCGGGCCTCCAACATGCAAGGCCGATCCCTTAACCACTGTACAACGGCGAGCACATGAGCACATGACTTTCTTTTTGTTGTAATATAATAGTTTTTTGTGTGGATCATCTTTTTTCGGTTCACTGTTGTGAATTTTAGCATCTACTACTCTCTTTGTTAGCTGTTATCTTGTTTAATGAAATTCTTTCTTGATTTCCTCTCTCTATGCCTCTTGTGCATAGATTCCGCGTTCCCTGAACTCCATACTAAATGGTGTCTTCTTTTTTTACGTTTTTGTTGAGATTAGGAAGGCTCTAACTAACATCCAATCCAATCTGTAAACTTTTAATTAATACTAAATAAACAGTTTCCGTTCAGTTGCAGAAAATGATCCCATTCATCAGTTCGTTTCGTTAAAGCACTCGCATGATATCACTGTCATTCCTCATTTTTTATATTTTCTTGTAGCTGGGTACTAAAGTTACTCAACAATGACTGGTACAACGAAAGAATTTGAATGCGCCAAACGATTTTCCTTTGACTCGAGAACACGGAATTAAAAAAAAGTCGTATCTCTGGTAGTTTTTTTTTGCGTCAGTTGATGTCAGAGTGCTTTGTATAATTAGTTTTAAAATAGATTGATTTTTTAAAAGACCGAAAGTTGAGAGTAACGAAGCTTCTTTCTCAATTTAAATAAATTCGAGTAAGAGGGCAGAGAAAGACGGCACACATGATGTCTTTAGTACTTCATCATTCAGGTGAACACACAGTGATAAATGACCAAAGCACAGCTACACAATCAGCCGCACATGCGACAGCGCGAACAAGAATGGCCAGAGCTGGCGGTTGAGCGCGCTGTGAGGTATACATAGAAATGCAACGGACGTCCGCTCTATCACGCACAGTTAAGTCTCGCAATCAAACTCGACGCTTGGCCACTAGAAGGCCATTAAGCTAACGTTTACGAAGCATTTATGAAAGGATTGAGCTGTTTTCGACTGCAATGATGTTTATAAAGGCAATACATACATGCCGACAAGCACGTTCCTTAGTGACTTTTTCTCAAACTTTTCTTCTAAACTTTCTTGCTAGCAGCCGCCCCTAAACAGACGCCAGGCTGTGCGGTCTCAAGAGATCATTCACGGGCGAGTAAATTCATGGAGGTGAATGCTAGTATAAAGCAGACGACATCCTTCTAGCTCGGCATTGTTTACTACACTTCCCAAACGTTTAGTCATGTTTGGTAGCTGTTTCTAATTTCAAGAGCATGCTTACAAAATTTCTCGTGTTGTATCAGTTTTACTTTAGCCAATAAAATGAATCTAGTCCAAGGTGGCCCACCTGCTTGTGTTGGCGTTACCCTCTCAACACAGCCCCGAAATTTTTCAAGATAAAATTTGAATGCAGAACATTGAACGCGCGGAGGCATAAAAATGGCATCCGCAATGATATGAGTGCAGCAGACAAAACTCAGGTATTTAGAACATATGTTATCAGAACAGATCGCAGCATCGTGCTCGAGAGAATGCTTTATGTTAATGGATCACAACTCGCAAGAAAGATAAATTAATAAATTTACTACTTACTCCTAACAGATGCGAATGTTCAACTGCAAAACAAAACTAAAAAATGTAAAAATCTACGCTTCTGGAGAAATTAAAATTTACAAAGTTCAAAATATTTCAGGTCAGGAATATCACAAGCCTGGTTTCAAGTAACCTACCAACACTATTGAGTTATAAAAAAAATCCATTTTGCAAAATTAGCTCCCTCGATTTTGGCAGCATTAAAACTTAAACTTTTCACTGATGTCACCTTAAAGTTCTTATGAGTCCATCTAGGGAAAGGCATTACAAATTTAAGGTTTCACATTTTTCGAATCGACGTCTAAACCACTCAGCACACGCAGAAACTTCCCTAACTTTGCTGTAGGGAAACGACAAGCACAGAAGCTAACACTTTCAGCACTTTACGTGAGTGACTCCATATTTCCCACTAAAAGTATTAAACGTTAACGTGAAACTTAGTTCTAACACCACATAGCCGTTTCAGGTATTTAGCAGCGTATATATAGCCGATTACTTCCTGAGGGTCAAAATTGTTTACGACCATTAAAATTCACTTGCAGAGAAGCGTTCTATTTTCGAATTTAAAGAGCGTATGAGAGTACTCAGTCGGTAAAATATAGCTAGGCGCATGTTTAAAAAAACTGAAAGCGAGTCTAAAAGTTGGTTCAATGGCTGTGATATCAATTGTGTGTTAGTATGACGTTGAGGTCGACAGGAGGCTATTGCGTGGGAGAGGAGGCGCGTTTACAAGATGTACTCTGTACAGGTCTAATTCATTGGAAGAAATTACACCAGTGAGTTTAAATTTGAAATAAAGCCACCAAGTGTTTCGCCAACAGACCCAAAACGATTATTGGCGCGTTATTGACACGGTAAACACTTGAATTAATTGGTGGAAACGAAGCAACTATTTTCATAAAATATTATGGGCGAAAAGAGTACAAATAAATGCAAAATTTGCAGTACATGATGTGTAAAATATGATGGGTATACCTTAAAATACAACGTAGCATTCAGAGCATATTAATTTGGCCTGAGCCACAACAAACTTAACTGCAGAAGCTTAATTTTTAGGAAAAAACTATGTGCACAAACTTTAGATAACTACAAATACATCACTTGAACGAATGGGTGAAAATTACGAGAATATACAACACCTGAGCGCAGAAAATTTATGCGTCGAGACAATTAGAGGAATAAAATTTGTAATCCAACAGATTAACAGAAAAAAAACTGAAACGCGCAACTCCACAACAAAATCGGGCACATTAGGAACGGTTGCCAGCTCTACAAGATACGGGTAATTATCAAATGTTTGACCATATATACACATCAGAAAAGCGTGAAAGAAAAAGTAACAGTAAATATGTGTGAAACTTGAACAATAGTAAATGTTATAGCGCCTGATTATGCTTATTATTACCAGTACAAGAAACGAAAGTAAGGCTATCTGGAACAGCCTAAGCTCAATATCGAATCAAGATAAGGCATTTAAATTGAAGTTAGAAACTAATCAAAACTTGAGCAAAACATGACCCGACCAGACGCTGTGTGGAGCCTTGAGAAGTCAAATTTCAAATAAAATCTGACCCTGGCTTTCATTTGAACTGCACCAAGCGCTCGCTCCTAGTTTTAGTTTTCTGAGTGACCAATAACTTCTGATACCACGACGCTGAAAAACAACTGCAAACATTTCCGATCGCGCAGATACTTTCAAAAATGTCCTCTGGCGAATGCGCGTTCTGCTTTTTTACAAGATGAACGAGATGGATTTCGCGGGAAAAAGCGTTGCAGGGTTCGTGGTAATTCTTCGAACATCTAAAGAAATAAACTCAACTCAACGAAAGGTGAATGCAACAAATTTGTAAGCGTCCGCGATGAATGTTGGATCAGTGTTACTATACCTGAAAATCGAAATTATTAACATCCTTCACGTGATAAAAAAGGTATAGGACTTCCACCGAAGAATTCTAAAACAAAGAAGTGTCGGACTTTCATAGAAGTACGGATCCCGACACAGGGTGAACATCCCTTCATTATAGGGGATTTGAAACATCTGGAACTGACTGGAAAAAAGTTTCAACTAGAATAAGAAGATTAACACCTAGAATTGATAATTTGTCGTTACTGTTAAAATAGATTTTTTTTCATTACTGTTACAACAGATAATTCTCCATTAGTGTTGTAATAGATAATATGACATTACTGTTAAAATAGATAATTTATCATTAGTGCTATGGTAGATAATATGATATTACTGTTAAAATAGATAATTTGTCATTACTTTTATAATATATACGATAGTCATTATTGTTTTAAAAGATAATTTGTTACTACTATGCTAGAATACCGCAAGTGCGCTATTACTTTGAACGATTATACTTTCACTCATAAGTCCATTTATTATATTCGGTTGTGCTCCAGAAAACCCGCGCTTACACTGAATGGACTTGACCTGCTACATGTAAGCTAATTTACTATATTCGGAGAACTCAGGTTTCCGCTACACCACACACTTCTCGTGTGTGATTATTTGAGCAAGCATCCGCTTCCAAGCGTTTTCATCCAATACTGGGAATGGAAGAGTAAGCTAGTCAACATTTCTAAGCTAGCAAAAACCAGAAGTGAGCAGTACGTACCGTAGCGTGTAATTACTCGCAAATTCGTCTACAATTTCAAATTCGGTGCGTTTGACTACATGTTTTCGTGTAATTTAAACGAAAACACTTGCCAGCATTTTTAGTGTTGGATGGAAATGTATTTTCTTAGTAACATTTCACCTCGACAGCGCGCCTGCAAATGTTAATTTGACTCGCACTCGTGTTGTGTGAGAACAGGTCGCTGCTGCCAACATGTTGACAACACGTCAAACACGTGTTGTGTGGTGATGCATCGCTGCTGCCAACATGTCAACAACACGTCAAACAACACGCCGATGACCCAATAACACGGGCAGGTCATGAAACTAATATCAATGCTTTTTGCCTCCGTAGTGTTAGTCTCTTAAGAAAGATGTTGCTCTAACGCTAAGAGAAAAACAGAGCGGCCGAGATTTAAAAACTTCATACGCGTAAATAAAATTTAAAACTTAAAACTAAACCAGTGTATTAGTTAAGTCAAAACTATTAATGAATTGTGGAAGTGATTTTTAAGCAGAGGATACAGTCTCGAACAACGCGCCAATAGTGATGTATATACGAGTTAAACTTCTTTCTTCTTGGCATTCGGGTTGAAAATAAAGCAAAATAACAATCACATACCTGTATGTATAACACGTAAATTCACCAGTGAAAAAACTGCCAAAATTGAGTTTATGACTACTGATCGGTGAGCAGCATTATGAAAATCCCCTCCGTGGCCACCGGTGGCGCACGTTGCGGTCGAAGTGTTATAAGTGAGATGTACTCGCAGCAGGATGCCCGCAGTACGTGTAACTGTGTGTGCCATGAATGTTTCATGCAGGACTAGACGCAGCGCTGCCTACTCGAATTTATATTTTATAAAATATTCTATATTATATAAAATGACTTCCGGAATAAAAGCGAGAACCTTCAGTATAACTTTATTTGCCAACAAAAAATAAAAATGATCATAGACTACTGTATTTTGATTCTAGTGTACCCGTACCGACGAACTGACGTCTAAAGTCCTATTTCCTTGAGACTTGTTAACTTTATTATGCATAAATCCTTTTGAGAAGCTCCTAACAAATATGACAAGAATTTAATGTGGCTATTAAACACAACCAAAGTCACCAAAAAAAACAAATGTACTACCATTCACCCCACTTCCTGCCGAGGTCACGAGTGTGGGACTGTTTGTCTATCAGTGCTCCTCGTATGGTACGTTTGTCTAACGACGTCTTATTTCAAGAAATTTTTAAAAGCCAATATGTTAAGCATCTCATGTGTCGACTTTTTTGGAAATAAACGGTTTTTCTTTCTTTCTTACTCACTTAAATTTGTAGATCACAACAACCCATTATTGATGAAGCAAGTCACGAGTTTTTCGAATTAATCTTAAATTTTGTACTTTCATCTTTCTACCTTCAAGTACTCTCTCCTTGGTTGGCGCATTCCACAGGATGCGGACATGGTTCCCTTAATATTATAATGCTATTAATTTGATAGAGAAAATTGAATGATCACACCAAGTAGTAATCCCAATAATGACAAATAACGCGCAATTTTGAGAAAATCCCGACACCGTAAAAGTACGAATATAAGTATGAGGTAACGTCAAAGTAGCACTCGGGCAAAACATGGACTTATGTACAAACATTAACTCTGGCTACTTTACCTTAATTTCCAGTTATAACCTACGAGTCTGAAAGCCTAGTTCGAGTTTATTAGAAAAAATAAAATATTCGAATACGAAAATAGTTATATCACCATACAGGGTTCAGACTCTGCCATAATTTTACTCAGTATAGTCCGTAATTCAAGCACATCACAGCTACAGACGGCTCCTATGAGCAACGATTCATGTTGGGGGTTCGGCGGCAACCGCGAAGTCTGTTCTGACGCAGCTACAGTCAGAGAAGCGGCAGGGCGTGGCCTCTACGGCTTGGATGCTGCCCTGTTCATACGCAGAGCACATCTCTGGAGAGGCGGGAAATACCACACGCATTTACAAATTATACTTTTCTACCTAAGCATTTAGTTCCAGAGAGAAAACCTTGCCATAGGAACGCTGTTTACTGGTAGCTGACGTATCACTGCTTGCAGTCGTCCGGAGATGATCGTATTGCAAAGGACGAATTACTATTAGTTAAGTCTCAGAGAAATTCAGAACTAAGGGAGCACATTTACAGCCACAGAAGAAGTTCAAGACACGGACAGAGCCGTCGCTCTACGAAGTCCGTGCTGACTGCCACCTGACCTCCCAGTTTCAGAGCGGATGCCTTAACTTCAAGTAGCGCACGCTTTACATTTTTGAAGCTTACGTGCTGATAAATTTCTTTTCTACAATGTAACACCATATCCAACCATTATGATCCGTCAAAACTGGAATTAGCCAAGGTACACATGTCTCGAGCACAGAACCTTTTTTATTTCCTCTGTGTCGATCCAATACGAGCGCCACAGGATGAATTCAATAACAGTGGACATAGATTCGTTACATTTCAACATACAAGAACAGGATGCTGATAATGACATATCTCTAGTTGAAAGGTACATAGTACGTACACTTGCGGGGCTGAACAAGAAGGGAAGAGAAGCCATCAAGGTTTCCAGGCATAAACCTAAGCCTCTGGCTTTGAGTTGTGCGCGCTGCTAGTACTCCAAAGAGCGCTTAGTGAACGCTTGTCAACTTTCCTATGCAGAGTCGCTCACACGAACGTGCACCACTGCTCAGATGACACGTCAAGCAGGAACCTCAAAACCTCCACTCAACCCAAAACAAGATGCAAAAGTTAACTATTCCCTCAACGCTATCGCCTCACCGCGCCTCATCATGCATTGTTGTACTGCACACACGTACGCTAGCGCGGGACTACATCTGAACAGGTTATGCACGAGACTGCCACGCTAGTCCGCACTTGCGGATGATACAGAATTGTACTCAACGAACGCTCCCAAGTACGCAGAATCTACAAGTAAACACTCAACAACCCATGAACTTATGCTACAACAGCACGCTAGTTGTTTCAGTGTAATTTACAAATGAACGGTGCAAAATATTCTTGAATATTGCTGTAAACACACACCGAACGCATGATCTGCGTACCGTTATATGAACTACAATTCAAGTTAATAAAATCCAAAGGAAAGATGAAAAAAAGCCTGAATGAAAATTTCGTCATCACAGATGAGCAGTGATCAAAGAGGCGAAAACATTGAAGCGGCGGCATCAGGAATGGCAAGAACGTACACGAGATATAAATATGCTTCACTATTTAATGGTGAAGTAAATTTACTTCACTATTAAATTAGGTAAGTTAAAATAATTACCTATTAAGGAGACATTAATAGCTCTCACACTACGCACACAAATGAAAACGTTACAAGCATTTTTTACCTCAAAAATATAATCCAGTCAGAGAAAGATTTTGGTGTATTTCATTTCACTACCACCCAGATATCTTAACAGATCATCACTCTGAAGCCCATTCAACTCAAGAGGAACTGCACTTTAACAACATGAAAATCTTCAATTTTTTCAGCAATATTCTGGTGAAATCAAAAGCATTACTAAAGGAAAAAGACAATCATCATTAAGAAGTCTGAACCGAACAGCATGAAAATCGTGACAGAAGAGCATGAAAATAGTGACCGAAGAACATGAAAATAGTGACCAAACAGCTTGAAAATAGTGACCGAAGAGCATGAAACTAGCGACCGAAGAGCATGAGCAACACAGCGACTGAAGAGCGTGAATATCTGCAAGAGAACGATCGAATATAAGAAAAAGATCTCACATGGAGCAGAAGAACGAGCAGCAGCCGGAACTGTGATAGTCTCTCATCTCTATGAAACTTGTCTGCAATTTTTACAACCGCAAGTATCTTGAAGTACACATTGCACCAAGAACGAGTCAATGAATTAGAAGGAAGAGTTTGGTAGCATGCGTTCATTGACGCAGAGGTGATGTCACCAGACGGTGACATCGAGAAGTGTGGTGGTGTGGTCAAATGTATTCATTTGAGGCAGCCTGCGCTGTGCGTGAAAGAGGGGAAAAAGACACTCTTGTACACCTACAAAAATTTCCCAGGGTCCCGCATTGTACTGCATTTCGTCACAAAATGAAAACTAGATTTAACCCCAGAATGGTAACCCTCGTGGGTGAATTGCATCATCCCCAAATTCACTAGGAAGAAAATCATCCCAGGTTAACGTTCTAGGGTAAATACAAATGGCAGGGTTCCCTAGTACCATTTCAGTTCAGCTACGTTGAGCATCACGAGGCCGTCTCATCTAGTGGAGTCATAAGGAAAATGACAGGAGGAAACTGAATCTGGGGTGATGTCGTAAGTGTTTTTTTTAAAGACGCTGCAAGCAGAGCAGCACTTATAATACCAGCACCATTTTACTGAACCGTCTACAACACTAGCATTATTTCACTGAATCATCCACAATACCTGCATTATTTCACTGAATCATCCGCAATACCTGCATTATTTCACTGAATCATCCACAATACCTGCATTATTTCACTGAATCATCCGCAATACCTGCATTATTTCACTGAATCATCCACAATACCTGCATTATTTTACTGAATCATCTACAATGCCAGCACAAATTACTGAACGCTTGGTGAACTTCCATCACTAGACAGTCCACGTTAGGTTTGATTTCTTCCAAATACGGAAAATTTATAGATTGAAAACTATACAAGAAACATTTCAATGAGAAATGCTGAAATCGACTGAAATAAAAATATTCTCACAGAGTGTTGGTTCATTAAAAGACGAAACACAGTAACTGAGTGAGGACATTACAGCCGGCTGGAAGAAGAGAAACGTAATGTTTGGACTCTATGGAATAAACGATTTGTAAACAGAGTTACCAATTTGCCGATCTCTGTTTACCGATTTGTAAACAGAGAACACCACTGCACGCAGGCAGAATTTTCAAACAATTAGCGGGGTATTTGCAGTACAGCAGGCAACGTAAGTTGATTGAAGTTCCGGCCCCACAGCACCACGAAAATACGCACACGAATGTAAGAAAGCGTACCCAGTGGGAAACTTCACTTCTGTTTTACCTTGCGCTTTGACTAAATGGTACCCTACCGTCTGATGCAGTATTGTTGGACATGTTTCAAAAGATATATGTAAACAAATACAAATGCGTACCAGCACCAAGACACACCATGGTGATTTTTCTGTTGACTGATTGTGCTTTGACTGAATGGTACACTTCCGTCTGATGCAATGTTGTTGGACTTATTTCAAAATACGTTAGCAAGTATAAATGCGTACCAGCACCAAGATACAAGACAGGGATTTTTCTGTTACCTGAATATTACAAGTATCAACGTATCAGAGCCAGCAGTTCAACTTTTTCCGTTCTGCATCGCAAAGAGATTTGTTTTCACGGTTGTGCGTTTCCTCATGATCGAGAGGCCAGCCTCACAAAGAAACAAAGGTCTGTTTAACATGCAAATAATCCCTGCAAAAAAAGAACATTCGACGCATTTGACGCTGATGAGGCAGAGAATTCTTCATTGCATTAACCCATAACATCTATTAAATTACAGTAACTTGGGGGTCTCCATTTATATACCATATAACAACAGTGCTGACAGTACACAGCTATTGAAATGTTCACACTGAACAGTAAAAACAACTAAACTACGAGTGCAGATGATGCTATCCTTTCTACTGCAGCTCGTCCTACACTATCTAGTTTAAATTAACCTAAAGATTATATGTACTCCCATCAATATGTATTTTGATTCCCTTGACGCGAATAAGAGAAGAACCATTCTCCTATTTGCAAAGGAAGATTCATCCTAGTCCAGGTAATTTGAAGGATTGAAAGTACTCCTTTCTATATCTTTGAGTCGCTGGACAGAGAACTGAACGGACCCGGATGCGGGGTTGGAAGGAGTCGGAGTGAAGGGTTGTTGCGCAGGGTCGGTACGCGGTTCCCCGACTGGCCAACCTGAGGCGCAATGCCGGCCTCCGGTCGGGATGTCCGGAGATGGGTTCTGCGACGGCGACGGGAACGGCTGGGTCATGGAAGAGCCCCCAGATGGCCCTTGTCCGAAGGCGCTGTCTGAGGACAAACTTTCCCTGAATGACGATGCAGAGAAATTGAAGGTGGACGCGTACGAGGGGGAGGATAGCTGCAATGTAGACATGGGAGTTGGTAGCTCCTTCATGTTGGCTTGCTGCATGGCGGGCGCGGGGACCGGGCTGGAAAACCGAGGAGGAATGTGTGCAAATGAACTTTGTGTGTCTAGGGTCGGTGAAGGACTGAACGAAGAATCGCTGTTCTGAGGAAGCAGATTTCTTTTCATTAATTGTTCAGAAAGCATAGAATGGGAGATGTCATCTCGACGCAAGTTCATAGAAGAAAGGGAGTAAGGAGGACTCGATAGAGCATTAGTTCCTTCGTGGCTGAATCTTTCTGGTCGCTCGAATGTTGACGAGGGGGCACTGAAATCAAAGGCAGGACCACGCCCAGAAGTCGAAAATGGATTGGAGTTTGCAGCGGAACCAAAATTTGACCCGCTGAATTTGGCTCTCAAGTCAAGGCCCGCTGTAGCGAAAGAGGAGAATCTTGGATTAGAATTACCGAACTGGCTAAGAGAGGCGGACAGTTGCGGGTGAGTGGCCGCAGAAGCTTGGGAGAACATGGACTTCAAGTTTTTCATGTCACCGGAAAGGTACATCTCTTTCAGCTTATCGGCCCCATGTTTCGTAATCATTGCTTGTATGCCAGCGTCTGCATTACTTCCAAAATTGGTCGGCACAGTCTGAGGAGACTCTCCTGGAAAAGCATTTCCAAAAGAACCATTAGGTCCTGAATTCTGTACGCTTTTATTCGCGCAGTGATCGCCTAACAGCTCGCTCGGTATGTTAGGGCTCATGTCCCCAGGAACAGTTTCGTTCTGCAGATTTAGATCCATCCCTTGATGGTCGATGTAGCCACTTAAATCTTGAGGCAGCATATTTCCACAGAAGTCAAGCTGGGAAGTATCAGACTTCAAATTGCCTGTGTCGCTCTGCATGTCCTGAAACATGCTAACGTCAGGTTCAAAACCAGCCTTTTGGTAGTTGCTTCCAGATATGGTCTCAGAATTTAGATTACTCTGATTAATGTTCATACCTTGACTTTGAGGCACACCAGTGAAGGAAAGATCGGACGGTGATGAAGACACTTCAACTTTAACATTAGCCTTAGGAGACGATCCACTCAAGAAGTAATCGCGCAGTTCTTCGCGACTGGCGCCGCTGTAGAACATCTTACGCAGTACGTCGAAGTTCGGCCCAGAGCCGTTGGAAGATTGCATGTCACCCATTTGGTACGGTATTGTATCGCTCAACAACGACAACGACGGTTGAAGGTCATCTTCTGGAACTTCCTTTTTAATTCGCTTAGAGAAGCCTTCTTCATCATAAGAGTCGTCGCGATCTGTCTTTGCAGTCATGTTTTCAAAAATACAAGAATGTTGTTTGATGCCAGTGATTGCCTTGAAAAGGTGCGCGTTGATATGAGCAGCATTTGTTTGGCCATACTTCCAGCAGATGTATTTGTAGAGCAGCTTCTTGTAGAAAAGTGCGTCGTCTTCATTTAGAACTATGATCAAAATGATCATGTAGCCCATGCGAATATCAACTTGGAACTGACCAAGGATGCCGATAACTTCCTGGAACTTACGGAAGATGTTAGGAGTTAGCGTTGCCTCGATGGCAGGCATGTCAGTGACTTTTTTAGTCGGAGATGGTAAAAAGTTTTTGTAGTTGCCCGACCGGTTATCCAAGAAGCTGGAGCCGAACACCAAAGCGATGACTGTCATGTTGTTTTTGATGGCGCTGCTCTGCTTATGCACGGGCCAACACGAAAATTCTTCGAACTGATCTAGGAAGAAGGTGACCCTCTTGATGAACTGGGCGTAGCTTCCCATCACACTCGAGCTCATGTCCCCAGAGTAAGGTAGATGGTGTTCCATTTTTTGCATGTTCCGCACGACGGTCTTCAGCTTGTAGAGCTCGTCGTTGTCCATGTAATTGGTGATAGGCAGACCGGGTCGTTCATTGATCATGATCGTGTACTTGTCAGGGTCCCGAGGAAAATTATTCAGTGAGAGGTCATACGAATTATCCTCATGGCAGTACAAAATTTCATTGTTCTCATTTAGACTTGCATTAATGAATTCTGTCTTCGAATCTCCTTCTGTTGATGAGGGAGAATTCGGAAGAGAATTACCTGCGGAGCCAAGACTTGTATCAGGTTTGTACGCTAAATCTTGTTTTCCGAAAGAACTCTGTTCTAAGACGAAGCTTGACATTCTCAAACGCTCGTCAGTCGATGGGTCTGAGTTATGTCTTCGTTTGGCCAGAGATTCAGCTCGATAGTCTAGAGTTGAATGCAAAGAGAGGTTCGAATTACCGTACGGCCGGTAGCGGTCGAGACCATCTCGAGTGTCTGGCGAAGAAGCGCTACCGCGGTCAGACGATGGCGACGATCGAGTGGTCATTGGGTCACTACTTGCGTATGACATCGTCGTATCGGACTCACCACAATCACTACCAGTACTGTAATCAATGCTGGCAATTGACGATTCCAAATTAGAGCCATGAAGCAACCCTGAAGGTTTTGCAACGTTTTTAACCAGGTCATCACTTGATTCTGTCGAGGGTTGTCTTCCGTCCTTATCGACGTTGTGCGACGGAGACTCTTTTTTCTTTTTGTCTAGCGAATACGAACTTATTCCTCGAGTGCGCCTCGTTTTCTTTTCCTTGACGACACAGACGTCTTCGATTTCCAGAGACTCAACGTCATCTTTCTCACAAGGGAGGATCTCGACACACGAATCTTCATTTCTAGGAGACTTATCAGCACCTTCATCCGCGGAGACATCCTTCCCGCACTTTTTGCGAGGCTTCCTATATAGAGTATGGTCCACTTGCCCGGGTTCGAGGACTTTGTTGGATCGGAACATGGAAGGATCGACTTCTCCCGGCTCGAGATTACGCTTCTTATAGACGCTGATGTCGACTTCGCCGGGCTCTCGGGTACCCTCCCCGTCGCTTGACGGAGTGTGGGGAACCGCGTCGGGGTTTTCCGTCCCTCGGCGCCGGCATTCCATGTGGCGCCGGCGGTTGAGGCCGTGCAAGTTGGGGGCGCCGCTGGCGGTGAGAGCCACGCGCCCTTTGTAGGAGTTCACGAGGGTTGGGTCCACTCCTGCCTCCGGCTCGTGGCCATCTGTTTTCTTGGTGAGGCGGCTTTTCATGAGTTGGATGCGCTCCTCCTCGCTCATTACCCACTCCCGCACCATCCCGACTTTCTCGCATTTGTTGAACCTGCGGAAACAAGTTTGTTTCATTAGAACGAGCCCGCTCCTGTGTCTCACGTTGTCAAATTGCGCACAAAATGAATGGGAGTTGAGTAAAAATAGCTGCTTACGTTTCTCGTTAATCTTTTGGCATTCAATAAGCTTGCACGCTAAAATAAAAGTGTAAGCTATATTTTTCGTTTTATTTTAACTTTGCACGCTGAAAATTCGACAATGAAGGATGCACTATTATGGCAAGTCACAAGTTTGTTCAATTTATTGAGCAGTCATCAGACAGTCCACATCATCAAACATGAATTTCCCAACACGAATAGGATAGATCTACGAGCACAAAATACAAGTTTGAGGTACTTAACAATTTCGTCACCATAATCCGTTTTTTAGCGCTTTTCATTTTGTCGCATGAAGCCGTTATTAATGAGCTGAATGTGATTCTCAGTTGACTAAGACGCACATGCGTCGTTTATAACGGAAATTACAGTAGTAGTACAAGAAAGTACCACTCAACTCTTATTTATTTTGTGGCCGATCCATATTGAATATCATGATTATATCGAATATCATATTCGACTCAATATTGAACATCATGTTCATCTTGAACATCATATTCGACTCAATATTGAACATCATGTTCATCTTGAACATCATATTCGACTCAATATTGAACATCATGTTCATCTTGAACATCATATTTGACTCAATATTGAATATTATGTTCACCTTGAACATCATCTTCGACTTAATATTGAATATTATGTTCACCTTGAACATCATCTTCGACTTAATATTGAATATTATGTTCACCTTGAACATCATCTTCGACTTAATATTGAATATTATGATTATATTAGTGTGCACGGCCCGCCAAAAAATGACGGGTTTCATACCTTTCTTGAACAAACTTTCCACACGTGGATGACTAACACATATATCCACCCTAACAGTACCCGTGATAAAAAACATCATTGTACTTGCGCAGCGGTGAAACTCGGATCACAGATACGGTCATTATGGCCATCCTTATGAGCGTGACAGAGAAATGGAAGAAGCGGACTCCAAACAAATAAGCCAAGGGTATTGTTAGGCAGTAGCAGAACCCGTGGAAATTCTTTGGACAATGTCATCGTTAAGCCAGGTGGACCCGTGAAAAAATTTTGTCAATATTACCTAACCAATGCTAACCTATCCTGTCCGAATCTAACCAAACCTCTCCTAAACGAACCTATCCTGATAAAATGCCAAACATCTCAATGGATGTAAGGCCATCCTTCAATGTTACACTGAGGAATTCGGTATCCATGACACCGCACACTCAGGCATCTTATGTTTCTTAAGAAGCGGACACCAAACAGATATATAAATAAACACACGACGGGTATTATTAGGTTAGATTGAATGTCATGTTCATATTCAACTCAATATTGAACATGATGATCACACTGAACATCATATGCGACTGAACACAGGTGTGAAGTCGCCGAGGGCAGCGCTCTAACACTACCTGCCCCAGCACGGCTGTCATGAGCCTCACTTATTTTGTCTCAATTGTAACGCTAACAACTATACTGATTCACGACTCTTTTTTCTTCGAAATTTCTTAGCAGATTTCGTAGCAGAACAACTATGCAGATTTACGAATCCCATTTAGAACTATGATCAAAATGATCATGTAGCCCATGCGAGGATCAACTTGGAACTGACCAAGGATGCCGATAACTTCCTGGAACTTACGGAAGATGTTAGGAGTTAGCGTTGCCTCGATGGCAGGCATGTCAGTGACTTTTTAGTCGGAGGACTTTTCCATGCTATATGTCGCATATATGTAGCATGGGAACACAATTGTACACTTACATACAACATGTTAACATTTGTTATATTAACATAGTTAGCAAACATTTTTAAACTAGTATTTACATTTAACATAACACATATTTTTATTCATAATTCTCTAGGGCTATCCAAATTAAATGACCACTTCAGTCGAAATCAATCACTAAAAACCATCATGAAATCTGTAAAATAACTGACGATAAAAGATACCAGAAAATGTAAATTGCATATCTTCAGAGGGCATGGATCCTGCATTTCATTGAGAGAACGTTGAGTCACTACATACCTGCACAAGCGCATGAGTGACTACCTAGAAGCTATGAACACCAACAAATATTATTAATACAAACAACACACATTCAGCAGACGGCATCAGAGCGCTTTCAGCGAGTGATCAGTTCATCATCAGTTGAATTGTCTAATGCTTTCTTTTCACCACTCATAAATATAAAAAACTGACCTCAAACACAGAATTCATAACACATGTCCTAAAATAGAAGCGTTCAATAAACACGGTCTCAACAAAGGAAAAGTGTTTTCACATCCAGACGTTAAAACAGTATTAGATATTGTTTTCTATTTCGGTCGTGCATCCGATATCAACTGGCTGTAAATCCAGCGCGCAAATAACTTCTCAGCGCACACGATTAATGTCGTAACACCCTCACGTGGCTTATTTTTTTGTGCACTTACCGGTTATTTCCAAATTACAGCGAGGGTTTTTCTTCCCTTCAAGAAACAAAGCGAGAACACAAACACTGAGAGAAATTTTGACACACCTGGGTGTGTCAAACGGTAATTCAGAAATATTTACATTCACATGGAAGTATTTACTTTGACCACATATTAAAACGGCTGAAAGAGGTAAATAATATATTCACGCTTCAAATGGCTCAAAATAATTTGGAGAAAACCGAACTGTGTTTAGATTTTGTGAATGGAATATAATTCTCCCCTTAAATTTTTCTACCTTCGTAATTATTCTTCTAATTCTAAGACGTTGTCTGTACATTAGTGTTATCAGTGGCCTGTCCACGAAAAATGAAACATTTATGTAAAATACAATTGACTTACGTTTAGTGTGTCATGGTTGGCATACTTAAGTGTGTCGTATAAGCCCATGACACACAAAAGTGTGTCATCACACATAAACTAATAATGTTTGTTGTTGACACACTTTTGTGGGCCGGTTTTGTGACAAAATTTTTCTCATTGAAGGTCTCTCCGTAACTTTCATCATATTCCACAACAAACTTCAATAGAGTGAGACATTAACTTGATCCAAGCCTTGAGCAATAAATCTCTAGCACTTTGTTTTCGTAACCACACCTGCTCGGATATTGCACGCCAACTGCCGCACAGCGGTGGTCGCATGCGGCACAGATCGATGCTCGATTGTTCGTTATTCCGGGAGGATTGTAATTTCTACAACTCTGGAATGGCTAAACGAATCAATAGTACTTAATCTGACCACAGGCTTAAGTAGGCGCTTAGAGAAATAGATTTGTAATGCAAATGGACAGAGTGGAGCTTGTTGGCCGCTGTCGAACTATCCGTCAAACCACAAATTAATTTGTGTTCTGGCCACCGCAAATTTATTTATTTGCGGCCAACCGAAAATTAATTTGTATACTGGCAACCGCAAATTTATTTGTATACTGGAAACTACAAATTTATTTATATGCTAGCAATCACAAATTAATTTGTGTGCTGGCAACCGTAAATTAAAAAAGGGACATTGGTTTGAATTCCGTATTCACACAAAAGAAAGAGAAATGTTTGATAACTCAGCAAGTTGATCCCCTAACCTATCGTGGGAATGCCACAATGGGATTAAAGGGGCATATTTTGAGAAATCTAAAATTTTGATCTATAGAATCATTCTGTCAATTCACGATATCCCGTTCTTCGCAGTGACCTCAACAAAACGCTAAGTAAAGACCAGCTTTGACTCACGTATCCAAAAGAGTCACAATTGTGCATAAACTTTAATATAGCCCTGAAGCAGTTTACAAAGCAAAGCTTATGTTACTTTGAATAATCGAATAAACTAACACAGGGCTCCTATACAAGAACGTCGACCTGAAAAATTTCTCACCTTTATATAATAGAACAACAATGAGCAATTAACGAGAACTTAAATTGCTCACTTTTGCCCCATGCTATCTAAACTGGCTTACATTTTTGTAATAATTTTTGAAAATTTGTGCTTCGTAAGTACTTTTATCAAACATGTTTCTCTAAAAAATGCTGACGAGTGCCATCTACTTAATGGAAGCTCTCACCAGTTAGTTCTTACAACATCTTCAGAGCAGCAGACAATAAAATGAAGAGATGTTCAACTTCCACACTTGTTGAATCGTTTGTTAGTTTTAGTTTGGAGTCATAAGTGACTTTCAAATTTAGTGAATTACATTTCGACTTGAATAACTGAACAAATCAAGTATTTCCAATTGATAGGTGCTCTCTCACTACTAGATCATCACCATTCAGCAGGTGGCATACAGATGCCCTTTTGACAGGGGTTCCCAACCTGGGGTGAGAGACGATATTCCAGGGGGTGTGAGAAAAGTTCACGTAAATAATAGGATATTGGCTGTATGTTGGCATTTTTATTCCAGGGGGTGCGAGAAAAGTTCACGTACATAATAGAATATTGGCTGTATGTTGGCATTTTTAATCCAGGGGATGTGAAAAAAGTTCACCTAAATAACAGGAAATTGACATTTTTTTTCGGAAGTGCGAGGTTCGAACGTAATTTCTTTAGGGATACGGGGCTAGAAAAAAAGTTTGGGAGCCCCTGCCTTACGACGTATCGCTATGGAGACGCGATATTCGTTACTCTTCTCACAAAGAGTAGAATAAAGGAACGCGAACGATCAGCTTGCTTTGTTTCATCCTATCTTCAGCAAGAGACGGCAGGTTGTGAATTTGGATGTGTTGAAATGGCATCGAAGTATCGAAAAGTAAAGTAAAGTAAAGTGTCAAGAAATGGATCTCGAATGAAGGTGAGGGGTCACATTCTACCAATTTTCTTAGCGTACACAGGTACAAAAGAGCATGCATTCATTGTAGACATAAGACACTGTTGGTCTGAGTTTATCGATCAATGATGCATTTCCAAAAATAAATTTTCAAACCGAATTTTGGGCTTGAGATTGGAAAAAACGCATGGGCCAGGATAACCGTAAAGGATATTAGCTGCTATTGAAACATTTTTGTGTTTTTTCAAGGGCCAAAATATTCCTACATGGAACCTTTATTTTAATGCCTTTAATTTTTATTTGAAGTACGAAGGATACTAATTTTCAGATATCGTTAGAATGAAAGTTGAAAGGAGGTTATTTTCGGCCAAGTCCAAAAAATAAAGTTCAAAACGCCTCTAACATTTTGCTCCCAATAAACAAAACAAAAGCACGTCTTTGCCCAAGAGGTTGTGTTACAAACATGATCACTCCAAAAAATTACAAGCAATGGCAGAGGACCCAAAAACTACATGCAACACAAGAGCGAGCTACGCTTGCCTTTGCCTATGAACGCACCAGATGGCTTCTTTCCATCTCACGATTTCCGGACGCATTCAACACCCCGAAAATGTTACTTCAATTGAGCATTTAGCAGAGTGGGCAACTTAGCATTTAGTAAAGAACTGAGTGAAACACACACCCGCAGTTCAACTTAACATTTAGCAAAGTGGGCAACTTAGCATTTAGTAAAGAACTGAGTGGAACACACACCCGCAGTTCAATTTAGCATTTAGCAAAGTGGGCATTTTAGACTTTAAACTGAGTGGGGCACACACCTGCAGAGCTTGCAGAACTTCCTGGAAGCGATGGAGATGACGCAGTTTTTGTCACCGCTGCACTTGAAGTGTCGGAAGCCGTCGCTCTGCACCGAGCGCCGGAAGAACGCCTTGCACGAGTCGCAGCACAGCCCGCCGAAGTGCATCGACTTCGCCACGTCCCCACAGATCTGCACGTGACACGTTTTGTTAGCCGCACGTCCGCACGTGACACGTGATGTTAACTGCACGTCTGCACGTGGCACGTGATGTTAGCTGCACGTCTACACGTGACACGTAATGTTAACTGCACGTCTGCACGTGACACGTGATGTTAGCTGCACGTCTGCACGTGACACGTGATGTTAGCTGCACGTCTACACGTGACACGTGCTGGCAGCGGCAGATCTAACTAAACATGGCAACTTGAAACTCCTACCTGCTCAATTTACGAACTTCGAGCCACGGTCAATGGACAAACATAAAGCGTTATTGAGACCGGCCAAAACCAAGCATAACACAAAGCAAGTCCAGAACCGAACAGAACCGCATCCAGCCAAACGTGAGTACACAAAGGCTATAGAGGTGATCCGATCATTTCCAGGTTTACACTTTCGTCGTTACGAGAAAAATCAACCAGTCTCCATCAGAAGGCAATCCTTGACAAAAATCATCAAAATTTCAATGGAATAATAAAGAAAAATTACATTTCAATGCATCACAACGCGTTTTTTGGCCTCTCTCCTGAGTAAACAAAGATGGAGTGCATCCACCACGAAAAGAATCGGATGACAATCGATCAATTTACTTACACCTTCACTCCGCTGAGTAATGTAAGGTAAGCGAACAAAGGTATAATCATGGCAAGTCAAATGCTAAATAGATATATTCGCATTTCATCCTTTGAATAAAACTGTTGAGCAAAAAAGAATTAGAGGGATATAGGGAGAGAATTTCTCCCGCGCTGTGCTGGGACTCGAAGGAGAGAACCGACGGCCGTCAGACAGAGCCTTTTCTGCGGCGAAAGATCTTCTTTAACATACACACAATGAACACTATTTTCCCGCTTCACACCACACTCTTCCTGTTCCTAAGCCCGACACACGCACACACACACCTCAAGCAAGCACTCCCTCTACCAAGACTGGGACAGACGCGTAAATCGGTTGCCGTAAAACACATTTGTTATACTATTGTTGAAATTCACACTTCATCTCTATTGAGGTAATCATTATTTTCTTAAATAATGAAAAACTTCAAGCCGTAAAAACTCGAGCCGCGGGGCTACCTCCGAACTGAGGACGGGACTTGAGTTTGAGTTGCGGGCCAGGTTTGCGAACAACTTACGTCGTGAACACTCCATAACAACAAAAACCTATTCTATTTCAACAAAAGGAAGGCCTATCTAACCTTCAGCTCAGGACCTCGCATTTTTCCTTGAGAACGCTAATTCCCCTAGATACAACAGCTGCATGCCCCTGAAGAGTCACTTGTCGTATGTCAAGGAAGTTGACACACAACACAAGACAGTTGACACACAACACACGGCACATGACACACAATAGACAACAAAGGGACCACGATAAGATCAGGTAACTCAACAACACCAGGGAATCATTACCATAATACTACGGGTTATTTTAAATGCTCATTTGCCTCAATGACCTGAACAATTATACCCGAAAATAGAGCCGAGCCTCATCTCACTTGCTCATCGTGATTGAACCGCAAACAATTTTTGAACGCGTAAATATAACTAATTAAATACGTGCGTCTCAAAAGGATGAACTCATGAGAACATAATCCGCGGGATTTGATAGCAAGATAAGGTTCTCGTACACCTCGTTTGGTTTGTCTATTATTATTATTAGACCACGTATAGTTTGTCTATTAGTACTCCTCTTATTTCAAGAAATTTTTAAAAGCCAATGTGTTGTCATGTATCTGATGTGTCAACTTTTTTGAAAATAAACGATTTTTCTTTCTTTCGTTAATGTTCTGGTCTTCTCTACGCACATGTCTTCTCTACGAACCGCAGGTAATCAGCCATGGAAGATTACAATAAAACCTTCCATGTTGTATTGTAAGAGTATATTGTAAGCGACACCGAGGGCAACGGCCAAATTTACTATGATTTACTTCTTCTGTTGTTTGCGCAGCAGCGAAAATAGCTCGGAATGTAATAGCAATATGGCCGACGGGCGGCAGTATGTGTGCAACGCTGCAAATGAGCGCAGTTGCAGCAGAGGGTAGCGGCACTGGAAAAGAAGCAAAGCTCAATTGTGATAGATAAAGCTCACACGTTGCGGCTGGAGACAATTTTACGCATCACATACAAGTCTATACTATAATAAAAAGGGTGTCTGACTGTCTGTCTCTCTGTCTGTATGTCTGTCCGAAGCCAGCCTGCAGTGTGTGACGAGCGTATCTGTGATACAAGCTTCATCAACTCCACAATTTCCAGTGAATTAATCCATCAGATTCGAGTAGGAATGAATATCACGTGAAAACTTAGGAAATAGGAACGTGTGTCGTGTGATTTGTGGAACATCATTATACATTTCTGACGAGCCGTGTCCACTCGGCTCATCAACTCTCGAGAGATTCAATTTTTTTATTTCTTACGGCCTTTCTTTTATTTCGCCTTCTTTCTTATTTCCAATAAAGGGGGGTGGACTAGTATAAATAACATTTG
>JACJUY010007086.1:0-17511 GCA_014220935.1 Platorchestia sp. MABIK
AGTGTTTTGATGTTATGCAGTGTAGTGGTATTTTGCAGTGTTGTGGTATTTTGCAGTGTTGTGGTATTTTGCAGTATTGTGGTATTTTGCAGTGTTTTGATGTTATGCAGTGTAGTGGTATTTTGCAGTATTGTGTTATTTTGCAGTGTTTCGATGTTATGCAGTGTAGTGGTATTTTGCAGTATTGTGGTATTTTGCAGTGTTTCGATGTTTTGCAGTGTTGTGGTATTTTGCAGTATTGTGGTATTTTGCAGTGTTTTGATGTTATGCAGTGTAGTGGTATTTTGCAGTGTAGTGGTATTTTGCAGTGTTGTGGTATTTTGCAGTATTGTGGTATTTTGCAGTGTTTTGATGTTATGCAGTGTAGTGGTATTTTGCAGTATTGTGGTATTTTGCAGTGTTTTGATGTTTTGCAGTGTTGTGGTATTTTGCAGTGTTGTGGTATTTTGCAGTGTTGTGGTATTTTGCAGTATTGTGGTATTTTGCAGTGTTTTGATGTTTTGCAGTGTTGTGGTATTTTGCAGTATTGTAGTATTTTGCAGTGTAGTGGTATTTTGCAGTATTGTGGTATTTTGCAGTGTAGTGGTATTTTGCAGTGTTGTGGTATTTTGCAGTATTGTGGTATTTGTCAGCGCATTGAAAGGATTTTGTCTCTGGACCGTAATGAGCTAACTTTCATACTCAATTGGAAATAATTTTAAAAAATGAAGCACGCAAGCATCAAAATGAATAAAGATTTGTTGTCCATTGAAATGGTATTACATTAAGCTCCTTCGTTATGAACTCAAACGCTCAATAATGAACAAGTAAAAGAAATACAATAACTATGCGGTTTTTTTCAAATTAGTTGAGTTTATGTAACTTGTAGAAGAGAAAGTATTAAGCAAATATTACGCTCCTCAACCTACAACACACTTTGGTCATCCACCGATGACGCCATGAGTAACCAATGTAATTCCCGAACAGTTTTTAGCTGAGCTATGAATTATGATAGTCAACTTGTTGAAGTCCCTCATTAGGACGCTGGACTATCCCACCACCGGTCATGAAGCAGTCAACATCCACCAATAAAAGATGGAAGGAATCATTGACAAAAATTTTTCATTATTTCAATTTGTTGATCAATATTAAATTCTTTGCTGAACCAATGACACTTTCAACTCCGCTGGTGAAGATAGCAATGTATTTTGACAATGATTTACTAATAACTACAATATAAATCAGTACTAAGGCTAACCATTTCAAATTTTTACGTAACGTATTATAGCTGTCACTTATTGTCATAAAATTTTCGAATAATTTTTGCAGTTACAAGGTGGATGAACTATCACCAGAGCTCGGTTTTCAGCAATCCTGCATTCCCCAAAACTGAATAATTGGATTCACCATGACACTTCTCGTTAAAAATCGTTGTTGCGATCGGGAATGGCTGCCATTTATCAGCGCAGCATTTACGCGGCTGGCAGCGCCGGCGCGACGCAGCGGTTGCGCAAAAACGGACACCAGCCCGTGGTTGCCTTCTGCTCAAACATGCGGTGAAGCGCCGCACAATTTCAAGCAGCCGCATGGCAGACTTGGCTGTTTTGATGCGAACATCCCTGACGTGCTGCGCTGAACTGCACTGCACTGCGGTAATCTGCGCAGATACTCCCTGCTCTTTTGACAGGGTCTCTAAGAAGCCGAATCAAGTATTCAAGCATAAACCACTTAAAAACTGTTCTGCTTGTACAATCTTAGAATACTACATTCTCCTGCTTTAACCAATGCTGCGTCGAATAAAGAACGCTAAAAACAAGATTTGCTTCACGATCAAATCTCCTCAAAAAGTTGCACTCTAAAGCACTACTAATTCTTGTCATGATTATGCAACGCAACCCGAGAATTGCGTTTAAAATTCTCAGTTTTTGCCTCAAGTTGCGGGGCTGGCAGAGTTCAATAAGCTCTAATTAAGGTCACAGACTCAAGCGAAATGATTGCACGAGCCAAAGTTTCAAACTGCACCTTGCCTCTCGCGTTTGGATAGCCACATTAACATTTTTTAGCCCAAATCCTCAAGTTTTGTTTGTTGTAATAAAATTTGACTGTGAACGTCCAATGCTATTGGGTCGGTGCAATAGAATTTAACTAACCCTGCAAGGTTGTCAGAAGCTGAGTCAACTTTATTGCTGAATTTCGTGAGGGATAGAGCTCACATTTGAGAATTTTAACGAAAAAAAAGAAACAATCAGGGAACCTAGCTTTCATTCTCCCCAATCCCAAGAATTTGAACGAAAAATAAAGAAGTTTTCACCATTTGGTTTGATCAAATGTACACTCCTGTGGAGTAATCAACAGAAGAGCGATTGCTTTTACCAAAAAAGAAGGAAAACATGAAAAGTTTGCGCATAACAAGGGATTTTGAGGTCAAACATTAAAAACACTTCAGTTATTTTGTTCAGGCGATATAACGTAGCTCTATTGCAAAAAAAAATCCTTGAATTTAAATCTAAAAACACCTACGAAGAATTCACTGAACTGTGTCTAAAAAAACTCGATCAAAAGTCTTGGTAACCAAGGGGAAATGAATTCAGGAAAAACTGTAGGAAAAACTTGGCACAACATATTCATATATTGAACATCCATCGTTTCGGTGACTCAAGAGAATACATCAAACGTTCGGAGACAACGTTACCAGAGTTCAGTAACCTTATCGTAGTTATTTCATCGTAAACGACCCAAGACACCAATTATTTCGCAGCATGGATGCACTTACAACTACTAACACGATTTTCGCGACTGATTTAAACACTCACTCATGCTGATTGCAGTTCAATGATCTTTAGGTGACGAGCAGAGCCTATCGTTTATCAGTTAAGTATCTGAATGCGAAAGAGAACGTTTAGAAATGGTTGATAAGGAAATGCTTACGGAAATAGACAACAATTAGAGACAGTGAATAAACTTCGTGATATCATCACCGCTTGTTCGAGTAATCTTCCTCAAACCTAATAGAAAACTCTCATTTCAAGTTATCTGGAAGAATTGAGGTTATCAACTTCAAATTGAGATGACTCTTAACTAAGACCTTATTTTATCAACTTCAAATTTGTCCTAAGGAGTTTTCTTACTTCTTTTAATTTAGTTCTTATCCAAATTTCGATCAGAAGGCAAGTGGCTAATTACTTAAAACTTCATTTTTTATTTTTCTGAATGAGTAAATTTTTAGAAAATTTTTTAAATCTATACATGGAAAATATTACTTTTTCTGTGTTTAAATAGGTTCTAAACTAATGGTCAGAACCAAATGAATATGGGCTGAATGGCAGTTGAAAATTTTCATACCAAATTTTTTTGTCGATCTCACACATGTAATCTATACTATAACAAGAAAGGTGTCTGTCCGTCTGTCCGTCCGAAGCCAGCCGAAAGTGTGTGATGAGCGTATCTGTGGTACAGGGCTTCATCAACTCCGCAATTTCCAGAGTATTAATCCATTAGATTCGAGTAGGAATGAATATCACGTGAATTCTTAGGAAATAGAAACGTGTGTCATGTGATTGGCCGAATATTATTGTACATTTTTGACAGGCCGTGTGCGCTCGGCCTCATCAACTCTCGAGAGTTAGAATTTTTTTATTTCTTACGACCTTTCTTTCATTTCGCCTTCTTTCTTACTTCAAATAAAGGGGGGTGGACTAGTAGACATAGTTTAAGTTACTCACACATACCCATGCCGCCAAACATGCAAAACTGCAAGATTTTCATGCAGCCTGTTTCGTTCATATTTGAAATAATTTTGGATGCCAGAAATAGAAACATCACGAGGTCTCATATCTCAATAATTACCTATTCTAAACTCAAATAAGATGTTCCACACTGTTCACTATCCAATAGGAACCCGGCACGGTCATCAACACTAAACGCGTCGAAATGCTCAAGTGCCGGCACAAGTTTTGAAGTAATCCCTTTAACGACGGTCGGGGAAAATCCATCTAGAACCTTGAGCCAAACTTGAAATTGAGTTTTAACGTTTATCGAGAAAAAGAAAACAGGTGAATAATTCCCACAAATTTCCCGTGTTTTGGTTTTTAAAAATTTGCTGAAGTCGCTCATCAGTGTACATGTTGCGGGAAAACGTTCAAAATAACTGCTCTTCAAATATCTCCTTTTCAAATTAAAGTAATTTCGAATGAAGTAAAAGGAAGAAGAACTGTCTGTACACACTTGGCCTAAGTAGTATAGTAATTACTTTGAACCCTATTTCCATTGCAAAGATGTTTTCGCACAGGAAACAAAAGTGATCGTTTGGTAAGGATGAAAAAACATATAGAAGCTAAGAACAAGATGTGTACCCACTCAACATACCTTTGTGCATGTGAACCGTACATTATAAAGGAAGAGGACGGGAAGACTAAGAAGAGATTGCATAGAAGGTGTGAGAACAGAAAGAAGCAAAGTAAGCACGTGGGCTAATGCATTCGGGACGGTCAGGTGCACTGTACGACCATATAAAGAAGCTTAATAATTAATAGCACATCTTTTACATGAACTCTTCAGCCAAGAAAGAAAGACCACTTCGTTCGTCCAAAGTCGCGCGACGTTGCGGCACTAAAATAGTCGCCGTAAAACTGCGGGAATATCTTGTTGGATTTGCAATTAGTACCACCAGGAAGATGGTTGTGAGAAACTATTCAATGCAGAATAATACACAATTGGTTCCTTCCTAGGTTGGTTGGTCCGTCTCACGCTTTTGAGGGTTCACATAGGGGATATATTAAAGTTAATAAATGACAGGAAGAGACTGTTAATTTGTCACACATTTGAATCAAGCTGGATGTGCCTCATGACGGTATCTGTGATACTAGCTTCACAACATTTTCGACTCCCGTCATTATTGACGGGCTGTGTACCCTAAATAGTTCGTTGTACAAGCTCGGGTTACTCGGAATGCTATGCTAGACATTCCATAAATAATATTGACAACAAGAAGTTATGTCGCATTCGTTAGCGTTATAATCACGAAGCACAAAACAAAGCACGATCTGAAATAAAACTCGGCAACATCTCACTTGAACAAAAAGCTTCCCTGCCACTGACACGTACTTTGTGAGACAAAACTTGTCTGCAGTACGCTACCCAAAAATTCAAGACACCAAGCGAGAGACGCAAAAATGCCTTCAAATACAGATGAAGAACGTTGCCAGATAGCACCTTGAGGTTACGCGTCTCGTTTTAAAGTTTTTAATTAGAAAACGTGGAGTTTTCCTCAAGTTCGAGACTCAGTGACATCTTCCTCACAGTAGTGGTACTGCCCCTCATGTTACAGCCCTGTCCCTTGCAGGAAAGAGAGAGAGAGAGAACGTACAGCACATGCGTCAACTTTTCTCCCGACTTCAGGTGTTAATGTGATACGGCAAATCCAGTAAATAATAATCATAGTGCGGTGATTAGTCAGTGTGTGTATATATTTATGTCCATCGTGTCATACTTGATGAGGAAATGGTATCATGACTACAGGCTCTGCCTAGATGTTCGCTGTTTCTTCAGGATTGCTAGTTAGCGTTTTTAGTGATAGCGTTTTTATATCAAACATTATCGAATGCCGTTATTCTTAACGGGTCGTGCATGCTATTAATATGATGCTTATATATTTATAACATGTTAAATTAATGCACAGCAAACTACTGCCCGAGGAGCGCAACCAAACATTTTTCCCAATGAATCGCGAGTGCTGGAATATAAATTCATTTATTTATTGATCATTCTGGCGAACTGTTGTTCTACCTCAATGTTTGGTTTAGAAAATTGCACCCACTGAATTGTCACAGCTTGTAGATGCGGTCCTCTCTCTCTGAAAAGTTTTCCCTCCACTGAACAGATACAAAATCAAACAATAACATTGTCTCTTCTGAGAATATTTCAGCTCGTTCTTCAATCAGCAGAGCATTTGAGTTATGAAAACAGCAAAAATGTCCACAGAGAAATCGAGGGATGGAAGCTTGTGAGGGAAATGGGGTACTCCAGTACCAACAGAAGCCCCAGGGTTACTATTGCTTTGGATTCTATTGGTGACTTTTGGTTTTATCGTTACTAATGGTTTGGACTCATGTTCGTCACTTGGTTTCTAATCGTTACTAATTGTTTGGATTCATGTTCGTCACTTGGTTTCTAATCGTCACTAATGGTTTGGATTCATGTTCGTTACTTTTGGTTTCTAATCGTCACTAATGGTTTGGATTCATGTTCGTTACTTTTGGTTTCTAATCGTTACTAATGGTTTGGATTCATGTTCGTCACTTGGTTTCTAATCGTTACTATAGGTTTGGATTCATGTTCGTTACTTTTGGTTTCTAATCGTCACTAATGGTTTGGATTCATATTCGTCACTATTGGTTTCTAATGGTTACTAGTGGTTTGGATTTATATTCGTCACTATTGGTTTCTAATGGTTACTAGTGGTTTGGATTAATATTCGTCACCATTGGTCTCTAATCATTACTAATGGTTTGGATTCATATTAGTCACTATTGGTTTCTAATCATTCCTAATGGTTTGGATTCTATTGTTTGCTTTTGATTTTTATTTATTACTATAGGTTTAGATTTTATGGGTTACTGTGAGTTTCTATTGGTCACTTTTGGTTTCTATTGGCTACTTTTGGGGTTTTTATTTCTTTTTGTTAGTTAAAGCACCAACAGAAGCCATGTGGTCATTATTGGTTCTGTATTTTACGTTCTCATTGGTTTTTTGAACAACAGACGAAAGTCATGAGCTTATCCCCTCGCGAAAAATTCTTTCTCTGATAAAAACTCATAAGTGAAATTACTCAAACCTTTGAAAAAATCCAGTCACACTAAACATTTCATAAGTAAAAAAGGAAGTTTTTGACAAAAAAAACTGGAAACAATAGTCACTTGAATAAATAAAAATTCATAAAAAATAATTTGAATACATGAAAACACGACAGATGTCATCAGTTTGGAAACATTGATAAAAATTCGTGAGCTAAAACTCAAAAATATAAGCGAAAAAGTTATCGGGAGGCTTCCTGATTTTAAGTAGAAAGGAGAGAACTAAAAATACCGTATAAAACATTTACTCGAATTAAAAATTGCAAGTAAAATAATAAAATTGAACGTTTCGAGCATTCGCTCATCTTCAGCAAAAAACAAATTTACCTAAAAAACATGAAATGAATTAGAAAGTTAATAAATTGAAAAACAAACAAAACAAAAACTATCCTTAAAAAACTACCTGTTAACTATTGACAACGGAAATGAACTAAGTTGGTTGTTTAAAATCGGCTTATCTCGTAAAATGAAGAGAGACTCTAAAATCCTTAAATCGGAGGCAAATTTAGATCTTGTTAGAATTTTAAAATTACTGATGTCAAACGGGCTATTGCAATGCTCTGAATGATCCCTAATAGCTGAATGTGAAGGACTAGCTAAAATATTTCCTGTGCGGTAACTCCTACCTCGATGCTCGGCCACCCTACAGCCTAGAGTACGCGACGTTAAGCCGACGTACTCAGATGCACATCGTGCACAACAAAATTTGTAAATTAGGGAGGCCTGCATCGCGGTAGGAAGAATGTCCTTGAAACGGCCACCCTAGGCTGTAGGGTGGCCGAGCATCGAGGTAGGAGTTACCGCACAGGAAATATTTTAGCTAGTCCTTCACATTCAGCTATTAGGGATCATTCAGAGCATTGCAATAGCCCGTTTGACATCAGTAATTTTAAAATTCTAACAAGATCTAAATTTGCCTCCGATTTAAGGATTTTAGAGTCTCTTTTCATTTTACGAGATAAGCCGATTTTAAACAACCAACTTAGTTCATTTAAGTTGTCAATAGTTAACAGGTAGTTTTTTTAATGATAGCTTTTGTTTTGTTTGTTTTTTCAATTTATTAACTTTCTAATTCATTTCATGTTTTTTCAGGTAAATTTGTTTTTTGCTGAAGATGAGCGAATGCTCGAAACGTTCAATTTTATTGTTTTACTTGCAATTTTTAATTCGAGTAAATGTTTTATACGGTATTTTTAGTTCTCTCCTTTTTACTCAAAAATATAAAAGATAACCATCAAAGAACGAAAACATTTTTGACGCTTGATAACAAAACGCTCTCCTGATATCCTCGAAGTTGTAGCACAAAAGTGATGTACCAATCCGAAACTATAAACTGCGATTTAGAAAAAAACTCAAGGAAATGTAACCTCAATTTCAGACTTTTTTGCTACCAAAAAGTACCAGAAAAAATGATATCTTCTACTCGCTGCGAAAAAACGCAATAAAATTAACGACTCCAAGCACATAGAGAGCATCGAGCCGTTTCGAAAGTGGTGATTTAGGTCAGCATCATAAAGCAAGAGGCTGCCTGGAAACAGCGTATAATTAGCGTACAACCCAAACGACTAGGCCAAGAACTCGGTGGATTTTTTTCGGCAGCAGCGCAACCTTCGGCAGTAAAATAGAGGCCAATTTGAAAAAAAGCGTAACAAAATCAGCGAGCGAACCTCGTTGGACTGAGAACTTGGAAGCATATTTTCCAAGTGAAGACCTAAAAACGAGTAACTCCAGATTTTGGAAGCGGAAAGTTTCCTCTTAGAGCGTCGGAGAGGCGAGCGCGCATGGAGCGGCAGGCAGGCATCCGTAAGAGGCAGGACTGCATAACTCAGCGCAAGTTTAGCAGGTCGTGAAGTGAAGTGCTGCCGGCGCTAACAAGGCGCACGCCGCACAATGACTTCTTGGAGTGGGTATCATAATTACGGGCGCCTATAAAAAGCCTTGGGTAAAGTGAGGCGCAAGCAACCGCACCGTGAAGTGAGCGCCGGCGCAGTTCTGTAGCGGCATTTGCTCGCGTTTAACTGCGCTGTTAAATCATGCCCGAAAGTTCTTCCGTAATTTCTGCAGAAATTTATGGATGCATTGCTAACTCAAGTGTGAGCTCAAGTAATGGATGCAAATTGCACAGAAATTGGATATGCACTGATAACTTAGTCCAGGCTGTGTGGTAAAATTCAGAGCAATATGCAAAGTTTTGGGAGCAATGTGATATATGCTGAGAAAACCTTTCAAAGAACTGTGATCATAGCCAAGGAAACTTGCTTCCACTCAAAATGAGAAGCTACTCAGCTTACAGGTTATTCCAAAAGCATAGTGAACATTTGATCTATATGTCAGACAGCTCACACCCGTTTACCCCGGACACTTTATAATAGGGATACTTTCTCTATCACCAATATTATTTATCTGAATCCTTGCCCACCAGTAATCTCCACTAATATCTGGAGCGTGCTTCTGTTTCATAAGAACATTTTTACGCGCACCATCTTGATTTTTAAGAATTATCCAGAAACATCAGCATAAACTGAAACAAAACTGAGTTAGAGTTTAAACTCAAGATATGAAAAGTATTAAAAAATAGTGAAATCAACAATGAAATAGATGATTTTCCATGAAAAAACACTAGCTGTTAAAGAGGTTAACTCAGAACTCGTCTGCTCATAGTAGGGTTTATTCTAAAAATTTCAATGAAAACGGAAGTACTCGCAGCCCGATACAAAAATAAATCGAAACAAAACCTAAAAGCTCGCAACAGAAGAAAAGTGTTGCACTACCACGTGTACATTGATGCCTAAATGATGAGCTTGTTGTTTGGAAGGGTAAATTAGATTATTTTACAGCGATTCGAATTTCAAGAAAATGTGGTAAAAAATAGAGATACTCTGCGAACGATATGAACAAATCAAACTCAGTGACGAAGAATGAATAACAGAACATGAAACACCAATTCATCTTAGCACCATTCAATTTTGAACGAACATAAAAAAAGTAGAGGCGTTTAGTTACATGAAGGGAACTGAGATGAAAAGGGCATTGGGTAACAAAAAAACGGGCATCAAGCAATTAAAAACGTCGTAGTCTATTACGAGCAAAAAATGGTTAGCAAAACAGTGCAAGGCACACACACAACTCAAGTCCCGGCACGCATGGAAAGCAAGCTAGACAAGATGCACCGAGATATGCAGGTTCATTTGCTCAGATGCTGCGTCACATCCGACGTGAGGGTCTGCAATATGCGACGGAATATAGTAAGCCGGCTCTGCTTTTACGGATTATACGCGAGACATAAGAACACAAAAACTCTACGGAGATACTGCGAAACATTTCAACTCTTATGAAAAAAGTTTGCAAGACTAGAGAAGGGAGCCGAAAGATTAAGAATCTTTGCTTTTCGAGCAAAGAGATTTTTATGTGACTGCAATCTCTGCAACTGTCTTTTCTCATTTTTCTAAATAGATCTGACGTAGAATTTTTATTTGATTTCTTATGCTATCTTGCTCTAGTTATGTGAAGTCAAACACAGTAAAGGGAGAATAATTGAAGTGAAATTAATGCATTTAGCCTTCACGATTGGTTATTTCACTTGCATAATAAACATAGAATGTATATCTCTTACCGTTATTTTCTGCATCATCTAAGAAAAATTCCCAAGAATGTCAATATCAATTCATGATCCAATAATTATAATGATTAACTGTGCGCATAACAGTTGAGATGCACGGGATAATTTCCATCGAAACCATACAGCCAAAAAGCCGAGCAAATTAAACGCCAAGACTTTAAGTTGTGTGGGTAAGTCGAATGACACCCAAAAGCTGCAGAGTAAATAAAACGCTAAGAAGTAGGACATAAAATACCCGATTTTTATTGAACGCTTTCTCTGACTTGAAGCTAAGTTTATGCGACGTTGAAGCGCTGACGCTCGAACTCGCGTACTGCAGCACTCTAACGACGGTGATGCGACGCTCTCGCCGCTACGTAGTGACAGCCAAAGTATGCATTTTACTTTACGAGTGCGTCTTTGGGAGAACGTACCGCTTTTGAAGGGTGTACTCTTCTCGATTTTTTAAGAACAATAAGTGACAGTCGTGATTTTTTCATAGAAGCGCGAATATCAGAAATCGTTTAGCTGTAAATAAACACGTGCTCAGTGAAGCTCATTCGAAAATTATTTCAAGTCTTGACTGGGATTTTTTTCCTGGAAGCTCGTCCGTTAGAAATTGCGCCAGTAATTATGAAAATTGAGTTTGTGAACACTAGTTGGTCAGCAGCATTATGAATATCCCCTCCGTGGCCACCGGTGGTGCACGTTACGGTAAAATTGTTAAGAAACTAACCGCATCATGCGCCGTATCTACAACACGGCCAACGGCTCCAACCAGGGAAATTGTTAGTGCAGCATTTTCAAAAATCATTTGAAGAGGGAAGCTCGCATCAGTGAGAACTGCCAAAAAGATCGAGACAAAACGGTTATTATTGACAACATTGGGCCAATCCCCTAAGAATATCGCATTAAAAACCAGAGGAATAAAAAAATACATAGCTAAAAATTTCATCATAAAAGCAGACGATTCAGATTATAAAAAACGCATCTTCAGAGGTCTGAAAAAATAAATCTGGGGGCTCTAGTATAATACTTCACATACAGTGTCTCTGCAGATAATCCCTTGATTACACCGCACAAGAAACTAGTGCTTTCACAAAGTCTATGTAATTCTGCTGTCAAGAGTAAAAACTCAGGAAAACATGAAAACATTCAGGGAAGCTGGTTAAGTATTAAGTATTAAGTATAATTATAAGTATAAGGTTAAGTATTAAGTTTCACGGAATAACATCTTGTAAATAATGAAGATTACTGATCTTCAAATGTGAGAGCAGCGCTAAAGAGGGCTAATTTTTTCACGCGCCCTGAATGCTTGTCAGAGCAAACGAAAAAAAATCAAACAATACATCCCATCTAACGCTGAGGAAAGTAATCGCCAACTTTTGAAATTTTACTGGAGTAACAATGATGAACTGCAGCGAATTCAAAGGATTTAGACTAGAAGGAAAAATTGAAGTTAGACATTGAAGAAGTTGAAAATCTTTTAGAAGAACTTGTGACAAAGTTTGGCGTCGGGCACTTAAATCTAAGAGCTGCGGTTTTACTGTTGAGCATGCATGCCCTATAGGCAGGCGTCAGTGTCCCTCTACATTCTTCAGATCTCCACTGATTCCCCCATTCCTCCAGATTTCCCACTGATTCCCCCACTCTTCCAGATTCCAACTGATTCCCGCGTTCCCCCAGATTCCCTCCTTATCGAAGGTAATTTGAGATTTTCCCCTCTTTCCAGATCCCTTCACTATTCCAGATTCTTCCTCTCTCTTAGATTATTTCAGATTTCACCACTTTTTGGATCCCTTCACTCCCACAGATGATTCCAGATATCCCACTTCTGCAGATTCCCCCACTCCAGATTTAAGGAAATCCCTCGGCTTTCCCCACAAGCCTCCCTCTTCTTCCTCTAGAATACTTGAGCATCCAACGAGCTCGACGAAAAAATTCCACTGAAAATCCAAGACCTTCAAAAAATCCAAAGCTAAAAACATGGGACAAAAATAAATATAAAAAACTTGAAACGAATAGCCAGGCTTTGCGGAAACGCGCGGATTTGCCGGGGAAAAATTTCCGAGGTAACGATAAAGAACGACCCTGGGCAGACGGTGCGAGGTGCTGCTTCATTTCGGGCTTAATTTGTGATGGACACAAATTAAACTAAGAGAGGCGGTGCTCCGCTCAGAAGGGCTTAATTTGTGATGGACACAAATTAAACTTAGAGAGGCGGTGCTCCGCTCAGAAGGGCTTAATTTGTGATGGACACAAATTAAACTTAGAGAGGCGGTGCTCCGCTCAGAAGGGCTTAATTTGTGATGGACACAATTAAACTTAGAGAGGCGGTGCTCCGCTCAGAAGGGTTTAATTTGTGATGGACACAAATTAAACTTAGAGAGGCGGTGCTTGTCCGGAAGGGCTCAAGTTGTGATGGACACAAATTAAAGTGAAAGTGGGCACGGAAAAGTGAGAAAAATAGTCCCACATGAGCAAGGCGATCAGGAAAATAGGACTACTAAATGCTGAAGGTCAAATGAACTTGAATGAATGAAAAAATGATCACTGAAATGGTAAACATGAACAATTTGTTATCAAATTTTTCAACTTTGTTCTAGAAAATTTAAGATGAATCATTCCCTAATTTTGAAAACTACCTCAGCCGAGCATCTAAGCCACGTAATTCTTTTCCTTAGATTTTTTAATCGGCCATTCTGAATTCGCAAGAGCAACAACAGATTGCGTCGTACCACACTGAAAACAAATCAACGTTTGCAAAACCTTTGAACGCTAGTATTTTAACATGTAACGGAACACTCCAAATTTCTATGCCTAGCCGAATACACTTTCCACTGAAAAAATATAGTATAGAATATAAATCAGATGTAATACAAGAATGATACAGTAATGCTGGACTGTAAAATCCACGCTCCTGAACTTGAATACCTGAGAATAATACGGTGGTACACATGTTGGACAATGAAATATACGCTTCAAACTTGAATCTCTGACAGCAATAACGAATGTTCTGAGTGCAAATGTAACATCCGTGTAACTGTGAAAAGGGAAAACGAGAAGCCTCATCCAAAGAGGCAATTCACATCGAAAGGGTCAATTTGTCACCTCAATAACGAAATGCTTGCCACGGTGAGCACTGATGTAGAGTTGCTAGTCAAGGATCGCCGCATGCCCAGTTAGGGCAGTGCTAAATATGTGGTCCTAGCATCTCCTCCGAAGAAAAGAGAGCTAGCTAAAAGATATATTTCTGATTATGTTTCCACGCACACAAATATATCAAAAGCAAATTATATGGAAAAACTTAGAAGAAATACCCATTCTCAGATCAACAATATGGTTGAAATCTTTTCCCATGAAATACGAATAAATTTCTTCCTGAGTAGCGTAGCACAAATCTCAGCTATTAAACAAGTATTGTGTGTATTGGATGTCATCCATAGTAACACTGTAAAATGCTGGACACCGACTACCATCATCAATTATTCTTTGACTGTACACAAAGAAATATTCTTTAATGTTTTGCCTAAGCATTCTTGTTAAATAGATCCATGAAGTATTATTCCCTTGCGTGCGTGATGAGGCTAAATGGCGCGATGTCAGTCAGGTTTGGTTCATTCACGAGTGTTGTGCGGCGGTCCAGCGATCGATGTTGTGAGTCACAGTCAGAATTTCTGACGAAGGCGGTGGTGTAGGCATGCATACGAACGAGCAATTCTTGTGTACACGAGACGGGCGCAATTATGGGAAGAGGACTTGATCACACGGGAAGTCTGCGATGCACAAGAGCCTTCGGCAGTAACAAAAGCTGTCACAACCTTAACGCTTTGACTGCGGCAGGTAATACTGAAGTTTAATATTCAATTCAAATTTAAAGTCAATTGTAGTAAGCAATGTTGAAGATAACAAACCATAACTAAATCGTGTTTTCATTTGGTTTTGATTGAGTATTTTTTTACAGTCAATCAAGCCAACCAAAACCAAATTTTTTTACAGTTTCAGCAGCACAATGAAAACTCCTTCAGAGACCAAATATGGCTCACGTCCCGGTCGAAGTGTGAACGTTTAGAGAGAAGCTAAAACTAACGAACCTATGAGTGTTTCAAGTTGTGGTCGTAAACTAGAGGTTTGGCCCTGACAGCGGCGTTTTTTTGATGATCCCAATTAAGATCTACGGAGAGAAGAAGGTAAGGCTAAGTCTACCAGAGCTTCACGAACAGACTGCAGGTTGTGACAGTAGTCTTAAATCGATGGTTCCAGTGCACCACATCACGGGTTGGCTGATAGGCCTACGGGTTAAAGCTCGTTGCCGTGCGCTACCTGAGGTAAAGTGGGAGTGTTGTCATGCGACAGACGTGTTCTTTTCACGGCAGTTAATCCATGAAACACAGTACTCAATACGTTTACCGCCATGGGTTTAACTAATGTTCAATATTCAACTTTAATTTAAAGTCAATTGTAGTTAATAACTTTGAAAATAGCAAACATTAACTGGAACGTGCTTTCATTCAACTTTAATTAGGTATTTATAAAAATGAAGTTTGTAAGTACTGTATTGGTCGGTCAGCAGCATAATGAAAATTGCCACCGGTGGCTTGCATGGCGGTTAACGTGCAAGGCTTCTGAATTTTCCACTTGTGTTACCTTAATTACAAATACCGTCAATACATCAGCACCGACATCAGATTATTCACCGACGTCAAAATGAGGCATTGACTAGTCTACACTGGGGTACAAATTTGAGAAAAAATGCAATAAATAAGGGCTGTGTCTTAAAAGAGGACTTGGAAATGTGAAGGATCAAATCAAATTAAACAATCTTCTCGAGGTAAAAATCAAACCGGGAAATTTTCCGTAGGAAACAATCGTTTTCAATTTACTCAATTCCAAGTGCATGCAAGGAAACATTAGAATATATTGAAAACTACTGAGTAGATGACGACAGGAAGACCATGGAAATATCAAATTGAGATATTCGGACTTGATTTGTTGCACAAAAAGTTACCACATGCAACTTTTGAAGCAAAATGGAACGAGGAAGCTTCAAAGTCTCACGAAGTACATGAGTGAAATTTTTCGAATTCGTACCGGTACAGCTAGCTACGTAGATTCTTTCAAGTCGATTTGAGTGCGTTAAGCGCTGTTTTATGGCCGAAATCCTCAGTTTGCGCCGCTTCAAAGCAAATGAAAGGGTCGTATGGTAAGAGCTCAAATTATAACCAAAAACAGCCGGTAGCGCGATCAAATCGATCCTAACAACTTAGGCTGGGTGCAGCACTGCTCCAGCGGAGTAAATCTTTGACTGCTACGACTACGTAAATGCCTAACCGCTACGACGACATAAATGCTTAACCACCGACGACGTAAATGCTTAACCACCGACGACGTAAATGCTTAAACCACCGACGACGTAAATGCTTAAACCACCGACGACGTAAATGCTTAACCACCGACGACGTAAATGCTTAAACCACCGACACGTAAATGCTTAAACCACCGACGACGTAAATGCTTGATCGCTATGACGACGTAAGTGCCTGACCGCTACGACGACGTAAATGCCTGACCGCTACGACGACGTATATTCTTGACCGCTACGACGACGTAAATGCTTGATCGCTATGACGACGTAAATGCCTGACCGCTACGACGACGTAAATGCCTGACCGCTGCGATGACGTAAATGCCTGACCGCTACGACGACGTAAATGCCTGACCGCTACGACGACGTAAATGCCTGACCGCTACGACGACGTATATTCTTGACCGCAACGACGGCGTAAATGCTTGGCTGCAACGACGACGTGAATGTCTGACCACTACGACAACGTATATTCTTGACCGCTACGACGGCGTTAATGCTTAACAACTCCGACGTCGTACATGCTTAATCACTACGACGACGCATGTGCTAGAAAATCGGCCCCTAGAACGTGTTATCATTATAGGTCCCTAGAGTGCAGAGGTGTTAATGGCATGCGCAACACAAGTCAGACTCACTGGGTAATAACTGTAGTAAAAAGATGAGGATGAGCTTTGCAGGGTGTTAGTTACCACATAGTCCACACTCGGCTGGTGATGAATGACACACTGGTTAGTAAGCTCTCACATACATGTCTTCTGATTCATGAGAGCTTGATGTTGGTGGCATTTTAATGGAAAAATTAAAGAAACTAATAATAACCGTGGTCCGATTTATGAATTCCCTTATACTTTCAAACTATGTAATGGCAGTGCTGCACAATACGAGACCAGCAAAATGAAAGTACACTACTCTTTCCCACACGATTTTGAACTGCACACTTTCAATAAAATCAATCAATTGCTTCAATTGATCAAAGCAACAACACACGAAGTTCATCATCACCTTAATTACCAAAAACTCCAAATTATTCACAGACTTCAATTCTTAGGTATAAGTGTACCGAAAACAGCACACATTCCTTGCTTGAAAAATAAAAATGAAAAATCTCCCGGAGTCGCAAGTGTGGAAATGGGTACGTTAATGTAAGCCCGAAATGCTCCCTGTGGCGCATTTATTTTGAAGCAAAACGGACCTGCGACGCTGCTTCCTCGCTGCCTTAAACACACGCCTCCTCTATATAATAAGAGGCTTTGCCCACATAGATGCCTCATTTATATTATATATTATAAGAGGCCTCCTTGATAAATAGGAGACTTTGTCCAAACAGATGCCTCCTATAGATTATAAGAGACTTAGTCAAACTGATGCCTCCTATATATATGTGCGTACAGGAGGCATTGCCCAAACAGATGCATTCTACATAGAAATAGGAGGCATTGCCAAAACAGGTACCTCCTATATACATAAGTGTAGCAGACATTGTACAAACAGATGCCTCTTATATACATTGCCCAAACAGATTCATTCTACATAGAAATAGCAGGCATTGTGCAAACAGATGGCCGGCGTTGATCCCACCCGGACGGGTGTAGGGAGATAGGGGGTGAAATGGGGGTACAGATGGGTGGAGGGGGGGGCATGAGAACCTGTTTACCGCGCCTGAATAATTGAGGAGCAAAACACAGCGTTGCTCTTACTGTGACTCCCCCCCCCCC
>JACJUY010007086.1:17523-35377 GCA_014220935.1 Platorchestia sp. MABIK
AAGGGAGGGGGGTGAGGGGGGATATAAGAGGTTTGAAAGAGAATAATTTAAGGTGTTGGAAATAAGGATAGATAGAGAACATGAGGGGAGGCGTGGAGATATAGGAGAAGACACAAAGAAATAGTTGTGGGTGCGTTCCCAATACTTTCCTACCAAGATGGTATTCAGATCTTTTGTATGGGAAAACGAAGGGAAAATAAGGGACGACATTGAGGAATACGGAAAGATTGTCGCATGGGATTAATTGCAGTTAATTGCACGCATGGGAAATAAGGACAGACAAGAGCAAATAAGGGGAGAAATGAGGAAGACATCGGACAGTAGACGTAGGTATGGAGACCCAAACTAGAGCTTGGGGATATGAAGGGAGGTGCTGAAAAATAGCTGTGCGACCACTACTAGTATGTCATAGTGTTAGGCCCCGCGCCTGTAAGGCCAGATGGATATTCTCGTATCACGCTACCGGCTTGGTGAATAATGTTCGCCGGAATTTAATTCGAGTATCCTAGATACTCCCCACACCCCCTTTAATCCGGCTTGTCCGAAATTCGGGAGAGCGACTAAAAGAAACGGTCAGCTCTCTGGAATTTCGGAACCTCCTTATCTGTTACTGAAATACTCTGCAACGAACATTGTTTCCTGCAAATAAATCTGGAAATTAACCGAGTACTATCTTCCCCGAGAAGAGTACCGACCACCAAGAAAAAGAGGGTCTCCACTTCTAGAGAGTTTTCAAATGAGAGGAGCCCAATGAGCGGCAGCCCTACATCCGCTGAGATACAGCCTCTACACACTAAACGAACTAAACTTCGGCAACCGTGAGCAAGGTCAGCCCTTAAAAGCATCCGAAAGATCGAGCATCTTGGCGCCCAAACCGGGACCAAAAATAATAATAAATCTAACAATTGGCGCCGAACCAGGACAGCCTAACAAATCTAATACCCATTTTCTAACACATAGCAAGTATCGTGATGTAAGTATCATATTACAGGTATCATAATGTGGGTATCATGATGCAGGATGCAGGCATCATGATATAGGTAGCATGATGCAGGTATAATGCAGGTATGGTATCGTGATGCCGGTATCGTAAAACTGATATCATAATGCAGGTATTGTGATGTACTGTGTGTCTGAAAACGCAGGTATAATGATGAAGGTATCATGCTGAAGGTTTCATTATACAGGTATCATGATGCGAAAATCATACTGCAGGCATCACACTACACCACATTGCCCGTACCAACTACAGGTACGACTTAACATCACCATCACATTGTAGTTAATCAACATGTGCTTCAGTTAGGGGGCACGTGAGCATCAAGAGCATAGTAACGCTTGGAATCATGATCATGCTTTTGATGAAGATCATTTAATTCAAGTCTACGATTGTAGCATTTCATCATCTTCTGATCGGCCAAATATCAAAGCCATAACCAAGTGCGGCTGCAACTGCCCATGCAGTTTCTATCGTAATTATCGTTGTAATTGTAATCGAAATTATTATTATAACTGCCAATGCAATTTCTATCGTAACTATCGTTGTAATTGTTATCGAAATTATTATTATAACTGCCAATGCAATTTCTATCGTAACTATCGTTGTAATTGTTATCGAAATTATTATTACAACTGCCAATGCAATTTCTATCGTAACTATCGTTGTAATTGTTATCGAAATTATTATTACAACTGCCAATGCAATTTCTATCGTAACTATCGTTGTAATTGTTACTGAAATTATTATTATAACTGCCAATGCAATTAAAAGTGTAACTATCATCGCAACTGCCAACCCAATTACCATCATACTATCATTGCAATTACTGTGAACTCATCTACTATCGTAACTATCATTGCAATCACTTTTAAAAAAACTCTCTTAATTATCATCGAAACGCCGTATGCAATTACTATCGCAGCTATCATTGCAACTGCCAACGCACTCACCATCTTATTTAACATCGCAAGTGCGATTAAAATTAATTTTACATGTATCATTGCATCTACCTCCACAATTTCCATCTTAAAAATTATCATTGCCAGGAGCCACCAAGAATATCCCTACAATTCCCATTAAAAAGCCCCCAATAATGTACAAAAATAGAATTCGAGAAGCTCTTTCCCGCTGCTCAAAAATCAGTCGAAAAAATTCCTAGAACAACTAAAAGTTCGGTCGGAGGAATCGATGATCTAAATCATAAAATATTTAGTTTTTTAATAACTTTTCCGAGTCTTACGCTCATCGTTCCGGCATAATTAATTACCGAGCGCAGAATTAAATATTTCCGAACTTTTTGCCCGCTGGGATACAAAAGACCGCTCTCATTAAAGGATTGCGAGTAAGCTCGCTAATTTTCAAGTATTTAAAAACAAACTTTTATTTTACCTGATAATATATTCAGTAAATTTAAGAACAAATGTTTTCTCTTGTAGGAGATATTTACACTGTATGATAAATACCTCATGCGCGCTTGCTAGTGAATGAAAATTAGATACTTTGGGAATTTAAATTATATTGTTTATTTTCCGTGCTTAATTCAAAGTTCAATTAAACTTTTTCGCATGCAAATACACTTAAATTAACCCGATTTTATTCATTTTCAATGCTCATTACAAAGTACATTTAAACTTTCCTGCAGAGAAACATACTTCGCTGAAGTAGGGAGGAGCTTCCGATAACTTCAGTGCAAGTAGAAAGTCAAGAACAAATGGATAAAAGCTGCATTTTTTGGCATTGAGAGCAGAAGTGACTCATTTCATTGAAATGATGTAGAACTGCCGTGCACGAGGGCCCCATTTCACCAGATAACATTAAAAAGCATCTTTAACTCGCAGAATATATCACAAAAATACACGCAGGACTCAAGTAATTTCACCTCGACCGCTGAAATGTGCCGACTGGATAAACATCTGCAGAGAAAGTTCAGAAATTCCCTTAAAATGACGCTAGAATTTCCCTAAAACGACGCCAGAATTCCCCAAAACCGACTCCTGAAAGGTCATTCACATGCAAATGACGTTGAAATGAAACTTCTACTTAATCCTCTTCCGAAAGAATGACTTTTCCGACCAGAGAATATCGTTAATTTTTCATTACCACAGGGAATGATGGCTCCTCGGCCCCAGCCAGAGGGTAGCGGCAGCAGGAATGCATCCGCAAAATTGACCTGATGCTTCAACGCACGCCGTCATTGGAGTGCGAGAAAGCCTTACTTACATATTTCATGGCAACAAAATTTTATTACTTGAGCAGTATTAAAATACAAGGTTTTACCACATGGAGCCGCTTAAACGAGCAAAAAATTGAACAAAAATGTTAATAGAATGAACGACATTGAGTCGCGCTACAGTAACACTGTAGAGATGACCATTGTCTTTGTACCAAAATATGGTGAAAAGAATCATTTTTGAAATTTTTGATTGACGAACTGCCACTCACTTTTTGAGATGACGCGTCTCGTATTATTTCATGGAATCTAGACATTTATCGACAATTTAGCATAAGCACTCAAAATCTATTATTTCCTGTATTTTGGATTTTGTTTGTAAGCCTAAGCGTAATTAGTACATGTGTGTAGAATTATGAAAACGTTACTGCCTGTAGCTAGCAATTATACGTATTTAGAATAAATTATTGCATGTACTTTAAATGAAGTAGTTCAGGATTTCACAAGGATTTAGTCCAGACATTAAGAGAAATGTCTCACACATTTTTGCAAGGAGTTGCCGCAGACGTTTAGAAAAGGAAACGAAATCTATAAGTAAAACATTAAACGTTCAACGTAACAACAGAAAATAACACAGAGTTTAATATTCACGTAAAAATTCATGACTACAAAAGAAAACAGAGAACATATTCACAGTTTTGCTTTACAGATTAATTTCCTTTTATAATATCAGAGACGCTCCCCTCTGTTCCTTTTTAATCGACCAGTTTTTGTTGCAAATTTGAACAAGAAAAAGATATCCCATAACGGAATAGATTTCGATCAAAATGAGTCATCCTGTCATTTTGGTCGAGATGAAAGAAATTTGAATTTCAGAATTCGACAGCTTGTCGTCAACGCTGACAGCTGCTGCGGCGGCCGCAGCAGCTCCGACAGAATGCAGATTTTGGCGCAGATATCAGCAAATTTTGGCAGAAATTTGTGGACGCACGCGAAATGTGACGCTTCGAAACAATGATAAGGCCCTCACCATACAGTCAATAGAAATGAAATTGAGTAAATACTATATCGATTTTTAAAATCGACATTTAATAAATAAAATTGAAATTTAATGTAAAGTGGTTTTTGTAAGGCTTCGTCCTTGAACGAAAAATAACTTCGCAAAAGGCTCTTACCCGACTTAGATCTTAAACGTAACAGTACTTGGAAAATGTTTCTTTAATGACTGCTCCCTCAACGAAAATATTACTTGGGAAACGGTTTCTGACAAACTTTGTTCTTGAACGCAACATTACTTGAAAAATGATACTTGAACGATTTGGTCCTTGTACGAAATATTGTTCGGAAAACGGTCCTTTAACGGAAATGGTACTTGAGCTTCAAATGAATCACGGAAGTAAATTTTTGTTTGCGTATCAAATAAATTTGTTATCATTTTGCTGTGAAATTTGGTGTTCTATTCATGAAGGCAGTGCACAAAGTGCAGTTTACTCGCGCCCAAGTTCTAGTGCAAGTGCCCGCGTCCGAATTTTATTCAGCGTTACCAATTTAGAGCGGCACAACTCAATGGAGTCAATTTGCAACTATTGCTGGCTAAACAAAAAAGTCCATCCAAAAATCAAAACTAATTGAGTTAATCAATAAAAACAGCGAAGCGATCGTCGTGCGCAAGTTGAGTTGATTCGTACATTCAGAGTTGTTGAATTTGTTTACAAGCTCGAGCCATATTCATGAGAAACTTCAAATGAAATTTTCATGCGCATTTCTCGTTGTACCTTCGTGAAAAAATCCAAGCATCACAGCAGTCAGAGGAAAAGAGTTCCCCCATTTGACCGTACAAAGGCGAATGAAACAAAATCTCCTGCGTAAAAAATTACGCTTACTTTTTACTGCAATGACCCGAGGATGAGGAAGAGCCTCGAAAAAGGGAATCTAAAGTTTCTTACAGTGGATCTGACTGCTCACGACCACGGTGTCCCTCGGCCTCGGCTTGTGTGAATGCACCTTGAAATTAAACAGATTGCAGTGTGTCGGGGAGCGGGGGACAGCCGGAGAGAGCCGGATTGGATTATGATTATTGTTGATATTACGCGCTTTGAAATGGGGTAAAAAAAACTGCCTTATGTATTGGGGGATAAAGACGTGTGTTGTTAGGATTATTGGCACCATTGAAGTTTTGTACTGGAAATTATTCCCTTGAAATGATGTTTGCTAGGCTAGAAAGAAAACTGGATTGAACAACTAAAATGAAATGTTTCCCTTGGATTTTTTTTGTTTCAGCACGCCTAAAACAGAACCTTTTGAATAAACGAGGAAATATATCACTAAAAGTGGCCAAAGTTATTACTGCTCTCGACGATACTTTTTGTCAAATAAATTCCAGTGAACAGAATACGACGAAGACTAACATTTCAATTCGATGCCAGCGCCTATGTCAGACTTACGCACAAGTTAGGCCTCTCAGTCTTCAGGATACAATGTTTGGCATTCATAAGACGACGCAAACGCTAGACCTAAGTACTTCCACTGCGCGGAAATACAGGGAAGGCTCGCTGAACCTACACAGAGTGTGACACCCATCTAAGAAGCTGAATAGTAGTTCGCTAGATGCCGCTGCAGCATAAGATCACCACTGATTCAATGCCGGGCAGCTAGGGATGCTGCTTGATTAATAGCTTTAGATAATTGAATGTTGTAAATTTCTAGTACCACTACTTTTCAACAATGTACGATTTTTTTCATCTTCAGCTGATGTTTAACTCAAATTATGGTGTAAAGATTCCGTCTCACAGTTGCTCCCTCTCTGAATAACGTTGAGAAATCACAGAAACTTCCGCAAAGAAGCGTCAGAATTAAGAGGCTCTGACGAAAAAGTCACCAGAACAACCGAAGCATCCAGCGTAAGTCCAGCGTACCACATAGTACCAAGATGGTACCACATGGAAGTGGTCCCACCAAAGACCTCTAGCTAACGCTACACTAGAACCATGAAATTTGGGAATGAAAACATCATCGTAATTTAACGACGCAAAAATAGGAAACTCACTCAAGAGAAGGTAATCGATAATGACTTGGAGGCGACGGCCAACCTCCATTGTTAAGCACTTGAAACATTGAGGATTTATTCAATGAGATCCGTATGGAACGACCAGGAGAGTGGATAAATCTTCAAAAACGAGCACATAAATCAAAATTGGGGGTTTTGCAGACTGCCTTAGAGCAGTTTATCATCGTCGCTTCAGGGTGGCAGCAACTGCAGCTGGCACCTGAATGTTATTTCAGAGCAGGTACAGTCCTCACAGCAACTGCAGTTGGCACCTGAATGCTATTTCAGAGCAGGTACAGTCCTCACAGCAACTGCAGCTGGCACCTGAATGTTATTTCAGAGCAGGTACAGTCCTCACAGCAACTGCAGCTAGCACCTGAATGTTATTTCAGAGCAGGTACAGTCCTCGCAGCAACTGCAGTTGGCACCTGAATGTTATTTCAGAGCAGGTACAGTCCTCACAGCAACTGCAGCTAGCACCTGAATGTTATTTCAGAGCAGGTACAGTCCTCACAGCAACTGCAGCTGGCACCTGAATGTTATTTCAGAGCAGGTACAGTCCTCACAGCAACTGCAGCTAGCACCTGAATGTTATTTCAGAGCAGGTACAGTCCTCACAGCAACTGCAGCTAGCACCTGAATGTTATTTCAGAGCAGGGCTCGAGTTGAATAAATGACTGGGCGAAGTTACAAACAATGGAAAGAATACATTTTCTGTTGCATTATTTCACTTTCGCACTATGTTGCGAAATGCTAGTTTAAACTTACTTCTTAGCAATTACTATTAGGCCTTAGTGTCATAAATGTAAATAATAATGAACAATATCAATGCTTACAGAATTCCAGTGACGACGGTGATACTACATCGTCCACTTTACGTTTCAAAATTAACAGCTTTACTAGAATACCTTCGTGATCATGTTCATTATGAACTAGCAACTGTAGCCTACAAGCCTACTTTACTTTCAGTCATGGAGTTCAATAGATCATGAGACACCTGAAATATAGTGTGGAAATCTTTTAACCAAACAATCTAAATGGACTGAAAATCCCGTTCAACAGACGGATTCAAAATCTAAGATTCGTTATCTTTACATAGCTGCTGGTCAATGCATCTAATGACAGAAAAAATTTTTTTTGAAGGGATAAGGAATCTCTTATGTAGAAAACTGCGGCTTTGTGATCTTTGAAAACTGAGAGGAGGTAGAAGAGTTATAGGGAAAGCCGTCCTACTCAATGAGCTTGCACTTTTATCCACTGCTAAATTTAAGAGCAGAAAAATGATCCTAATTGCAAATGCGTGTGCAAAATGGAGCCGTCAATAAAGAGGATTACGACCAAGAAGGGAGAAGAAGTCCCTATACATATGAGAGCCCCAAGGATATGCTTGCCTCAGTGAGCAGAAAAGCAACATATGGGATAAGTAGAATTGGTTATCATGAGCTGTATGATTTTTGGATGAGTGAATCAATAAATATTTCAAAATTGACGCTCTAACGTTATTCTTTGACTTGTACAGAATATGTTAAAAGAGTGAGTCAATACTAGTCAATGATATAATCGTGTGCAGATCACATAGTATAATAGATCATGAAGAATGCCTATAAAATTTTATGCGCCGTAAACTAAATTGAATGTACAAAAATGTAATGAGCACTATCGTAAAAAAATAAAATCAACTCGGGAATCTCGCAGTGTCTAACAAGCAACAATCATTTTATACATGAGCAAGTGGCTCCCAAACATTCAGTACAAAGATGTAGAATTTAAGTTATTTCACAGCAGGTATCGACAAGGTCACTAGCGCTTTGGAATAATTAAACACCCTACTGCGTGTGGTAATTATCCTCTCGTTAAGGAAATTAAGACTGAAAATATTCCAACATTCAAACTTCCATCTTGTTCACCTCAGGCGCTCAGCACGAAGCTCAGCCCGCTTACCGACGTACGGAAATCATTGGCCAATTTTGGGCTCCTAAATGGAGCAAAAATTTGCGAATTAGAGAGATATTTGAAGGCGCCGCAGCCACTCTTTTGCACATCTTTGGGTGCCATTCGTCAACGCCTTAGCCTTTCGCTTGGAATTTCATCTGGCGTTTTTGCAGCATCGCCGGTGCTGTCATCCATCTTATTCAGCGTTAAAAACAACATGGAAAGGTCGGACCAGCGCTAAAATAATGGAAAAGGCGATCGTCTTTTCGGTATTCAAGCATCGCTGACCCCTTCGAAACGCTCTTTAGCTCAGGTAGTCAGAGGCGTCTTGTGTTGTTTACACTATTTACTCGTTGAAAACGAAAACTGCATTTGAAAATTACAGGAATGTCAAATCAAAGACGTTACTTGTAGTTGAATCAAAATAAATATATACTCTACGCGAATATCGGTGCTGAATTTAAAATAAATATCCCTCCTTTGGAACAGAAAATTTGATAAAAAGACAAGAAAAGTCGAATAAATGTCGTTTGCTTGTGGCTTTAGCAAACTATCCGAACCCTTTGTGCAAATATCAGCGCTTCATTGAAGACAAATATCCCACTTGCTTTGTGTGAATATCAGTACTTTACTCAAGAAGAATATCCCATACGCTTAACGCAAATATCAGCACTTGGTTCAAGACAAATACCTATTAAAACCTATTTCTGAATGTTTTTGATGCTCCACTACACGCACGACGGCTAAACATAAAAATCAAAACCCACAAGTGGCGTTTCCAGACCTCTACCGCAACACCGGACACTTCCTGAAGAGCTGCGAGCGCCCTGTAGCTGAGCACCCGCCAAGCGTCTGTTCTTTGCACAAATCCATCATTGTAATGAGGGGCCGCGACGCAAACTCAATATGAAGTTTGAGGGGCAGCTTTGGGCATGAGGGGACTGTGAGGGGCAGCTCTGAGCATGAGGGGACTGTGAGGGGCAGCTCTGAGCATGAGGGGACTGTGAGGGGCAGCTCTGAGCATGAGGGGACTGTGAGGGGCAGCTCTGAGCATGAGGGGACTGTGAGGGACAGCTCTGAGCATGAGGGGACCGTGAGGGGCAGCTCTGGGCATGAGGGGGCTGTGAGGGGCAGTCTGAGCATGAGGAGAGACTCGGTGGAGGAGCAGGGTTCGCCTCTGCGCCACTTGAAGAGTTCATTCAATAATAAATACTTCAAGTGTACAGCCGAGCCCTTCATGCTTTATAAAGAGGGCTCGATAAATTTCCCGGCATTCATTGCTTTCATATGAAGATATTCTTATTGTTATATGTAAGATAAACTGGGTATTTCTTTGACGTGAGAGGTGGCGAGCTAAGAAATAGCAATTTTAGACTGTGTTTTTTTTTCCTGCTAACTCCCAATTCACTCAGCAGAAAGACCATTCCCAGTGTCAGCACATTTATTTTTGACGCAATATCTAAAACACTTAATTTGGGTTTCGATGGGACTCACTGGAACTGTTTGAATCTTTCCCATAAGCTATGGTGGTTACACGCCTCTTAACGAAGCTCATCAGTTCATCAAATCATAATCTATTTTAGGGCAAAACTTGGGACACTAAGCGGGAATGCTCACAACAGACGGACGTATAGTACACTCAATGCTCTCATTAGTTTCCTAACAAATGACATAGTGAACGTCTCAAAAACGGGAACGCCTTGTCCACCCTGCTTTTTATTAAAATAAACAATCGATTAATCCTTGTATCTAATCAACTATCTATTAATCCTTTTATCCCATCAACTCTCTATTTCTAGCTCTCATTCTTTCAGCCTTTGATCTCAAAACAAAAAACAGTGATTAATCCATTTATCCAACGAACTATCTATTTGCTAATTGTTCTCATTCTCTCATTAATATTTTTATTCAATCAACTCTCTAATAATCCTTGTATTCAAATAATAATTTTTTAATCCTTTAATCCAATAAACTATCTATTTCTAACTTCCATTCTTCCAGCCTTTGGAAACAAAACCAAAAACAGTTAGTAACCCTTTTATCCAATGAATTTTCTGTTTCTAGCACTCATTCTTTCATTAATTTTTTTATCCAATAAACTCTCTAATAATTCGTTTTTCTAATCAACTCTCTAATAATCTTTTTATCCAATCAACTATCTATTAATCCTTTTATCTAATAAACTATCTATTAATCCTATTATCACATTAACGGTCTTGAATCCTTTCATCCAATAAACTGTCTATTTCTAACTGCCATTCTTTCATTAATCTTTTTATCCAATCAACTATCTAATAATTCTTTTACCCAATCAACGCTCTATTTATTACCCTCGTTCCTCCCGCGCTTGCTAACATCACCAGAAAGACTTCATTGAAGCATGGCTTCACGCGCGAACGTGTGCGGGGTGAGGAGGCGCTCGGTCGTGTGCGATGCAACAGCTTATGTCGCTAAGCGGATCTTGTAAATTTAATTAAGTGCTTTAACGGATTCCGGGGCGGGGGCTGTGAGTGGTAGGCCCAATGAGATGCAAATGAACTTCAAAATTGAAGCAAACAAAAAGAAAACGAGAGACCCAAATTGAATCGAGATTAATAAACGGGAAAAAGTCGTACACTAAAATCTTTTTTCGAAAATGGCGCATCGTTGAATGACGTGATAGCTTTTTGCAGTGAAATTTTCCTTCATTGTTATAAATTGGAATTAAAATTGCTTCGCCAATTTTACTGAGTGAAATTGAAATTGTTGCGCTAATTTTATAGATTGGAATTTTATTTTTCTTCTCAAATTTTATGAATCGGAACTAAAATTGTTTCTCCAATTTTATTGATTTTATCAATACAGGTGTCAGTTCTTAGCAAAATATCGGCGGATAGGCCCGGCTTGCAAAAACTGGAGCAAATGTAACACACTTCAATATTTCGCTTCTTTTTCCTATTTGTTTTAATCACACATCTATAATTTTACAATAGCAACACTGACGCATTTTCAAGCGCAAATTAAGAAACAATTGAGAAAATTAAGCGCTACCTTTTCTTTTCGTTTCAAACATCTCTCAAAAAAATTCCAATCGTAGGAAATCTTCTCAAATATCGTTCAGACAAACTTCATACAGTGCGTTTAAACTTGACTGAATTGCGGAGGGGTGCGTAGAACGTACACTGATCTAACTTCCGGAACGTGCGGTGGTCGCGTTAATGAGCACAACGGCAGGAATTACCGCGCAGCAAATCTTGAAGAGCCCATTGTTTCAGGCAGACACAGGTCAGACGTGGAATATCAAGAGAGGTACTCGTGCGACTTGGAAGTATATGTTCTTTCGATTTATTACTCTTACAGTTAATTTTTAATCTCTAATCAATCGTACATGGAATTTCTAATGTATTACCAATCTTACATCTAATTTCTAATGTATTACCAATCTTACATCTAATTTCTAATGTATTACCAATCTTACATCTAATTTCTAATGTATTACCAATCTTACATTTAATTTTCAATCTATTATCAATTTTATATCTAATTTCTTATATATCATCAATCTCAAATCTAATTTATAATCTATCAAAAATTTAAATCTAATTTCTATTATATATTATGTCTTACATCTGATTTCTGAGAATATGTTCATTGAATCTCATGACCTGATTTCGATACCGATAATGTAAACATTTAAAGTTTTACACTAACGAATTGCTTTAGTTATTTACAATCTTCCCAAGCTCGTGGATTACAAACCTCCAAGGACTTCTGCTGAGATTAGCGAAGCCAAATTAGAAGCCTTCACGTTCACGATGAAATTGTAATAGGTCAATATAAATCTCATACAACCAACGCTAATTAAAACTGAAAATAATGCACTGAACATTGGTACCAATTGCGCTCATTTGATTTTGAAGAACAAGAAACGATGTCGACCGCCTTAAGTTTGACAGAGTTGAGGCATAATTTAGGAGGTTCCGCACTAATTTACACAGAACTTCAGAATCATTTCTTTCAAAGGGGATTTGTTGTAACCATTACACACTAGGTACGCGTTTATTTTATGCCATAATCTGCCGTTACTTCGTGCATTGCATGACATCAATTTCCGTATTTCGTATAATTATGTGGCGTTTTGAGGGCTTGGGCTAATTATGTATTTCGAAATTACGTGCATGGGGATGATCGTGAGCAGGCGTAGCGTCAATGAAGCGGTTTTCTGTAGCTCTAACAACTCACGAATCGGGCAAATAGACTCTGATTGTCATCAACGATAAAGTGCTTATGATAGTATTTTTCTCAACGGTTACTTAATTAGGTAATTATGTTCTTCAACGGCAGCGTAAACATTGAATTATTTTTTTCAACAGTGACGTAATTGTGGTAGTCTTTTCAACAACGGTGTAAACGTATGGTAGTATTGTCTTTAACGGCAACTTAAATATAGTAGTAGTAGTAGTAGTGTCCTGAACGACCACGTGTGTTTGGTAGATGTGTCTTCAACAATGAATTAAGTAAAATCGTTCATTTTTTGATAAAAATGACCACGACTAGAAAGGACATCGACTAAGCAGTGAAAGCTATTTTATGCTGCGTTGACTCAGCAGTAATAACTATTAATACTGCGGTGACTCAGCTGTAATAACTATTTAATATTACAGTGATTCAGCAGTAATAACTATCAGGGAACAAACAGATTATAATCAAGCAGTCACTACACGTGAAATTGTAGGTCGATGACAAGAACTATATTTAACATGTACCAATAGGCAATGGACTGAAACCGACATTTACCAAAAAAACGGTCATTTTATACTAGACAGGATTTATGCAGTTAAAAATAGTCAAACATCGAGTCACACGACATCATTTGGTGCCAACCCCAACTTAAACGATGACAATTATTCTCACTTACCAATCACTTGAATCACGTATTTTATTGGTTACATGAGCATCTAGAACTCATTTTACCTGTGTAAATTGTCCGTGTATCTGAATACAGCGCAGCACAGCACAGAGCTGTGGCCCCCCCACTGTGCGAGGGAGGATGGCAAAGGAAGGCTCTGTTGGTGATGGCAAAGCCCTAAAGCGGGCTTTGTGTCCTGTAGTGGGCTGTGTGCTCCGCCCTGTAGTGGGTTTTATGCTGCACACTTGTGGCACGGTCACCGTACTGTTACGAATTGTTCTGGTACACTTGTAGCACGGCTACCGTTATTGTCTGATACGAGTTGTTCTTGTACACTTGTAGCACGAATACGTTATTGTCTGATACGAGTTGTTCTTGTACACTTGTAGCACGAATACCGTTATTGTCTGATACGAGATGTTCTTGTACACTTGTAGCACAAATACCGTTATTGTCCGATACGAGTTGTTCTTGTACACTTGTAGCACGACTACCGTTATGGTCTGATGCGAATTGTTCTTGCACACTTGTAGCACGAAAACAGTTATTGACTGATACGAATTGTTCCTGTACACTTGTAGCACAGCTAACGCCCCGTTTTAATGACTATTGTGCCAACGAACATCACGCCGTTGTACTGTTGTATCACCGTATTACTCGGAATTAACATCACTGCATCGCTTCTGATGCCCTTTATTCAATTGTTTACCGTTACAGAATCACACTACACCGTTGCGTGCATGTGTGACACTAGAAGAATTTTGTTTAACAAACTTGAGAGACGAAAAATAGTCATCAGTTTTTTGATTTTTAGTTCTTGGCTTTAAGTCTTTGACAGGCACTCTGCTCCATGAATTTCGACGAGCTAACTATATTTCAAGCTGAATGAATTAAAAAATGAAGAGTCTAAGGCGTCAGTATCTGGTCCAAATAACTCCACAAGCCAGAAACAGGCGCCAATATCTGGTCCAAATAACTCCACAAGTCAGAAACAGGCGCCGGTATCTGGTCCAAATAACTCCACAACTCAGAAACAGGCGCCGGTATCTGGTCCAAATAACTCCACAAGCCAGAAACAGGCGCCGGTATCTGGTCCAAATAACTCCACAAGTCAGAAACAGGCGCCGGTATCTGGTCCAAATAACTCCACAAGCCAGAAGCAAGCGCCAGTATCTGGTCCAAATAACTCCACAAGCCAGAAGCAAGGGCAAGTATCTGGTCTAAATGACTCCACAAGACAGAAACAAGCGTCAGTCTCTGGTCCAAATGACTCCACAAGACAGAAACAAGCGTCAGTCTCTGGTTCAAATTACACAGACCAGAACACAAGTCCAGTTCCAGGCTCTGGTCACAGCGACGAGCACGCATTTTTCAGTTGCGCAGCGGAACGGCACGTCGATCTGCGAGTGGCCCATATTCCGGGGCCTCTAAGTCGCTGCAGCCTCATCCAAGATTATCATAAATGCCAAGTTGTGTATACAAACCGCACACGCTCTGCATACACGGCCAAATCTCCTCGCGAGACAGGGTCTAAAGGGCTAACCTCGCGAGACAGGGTCTAAAGGGCTAACCTCGCGAGACCGAGTCTAAAGGGCTAACCTCGCGAGACAGGGTCCCAAGGGCTAACTTCATGATACATGGTCCAAAGGAGTAACCTAGCGAGATAGGGTCCCAAAGGCTAACCTCGTGAGATTTTAATTTAATAATCAATTTACGAGATATTAATTCAATCACAGTATTATACTTTCAATAACTCTGTGTTTTGTCAGTGCGTGTGGCAGTGAGGATATTCAAAAGAGACGATGTGTGTACAAATGTGTTCACGCTGTCATAAATATGAAAAAGAACAGCATCGATGATGCTCATGCTAGAGACCTTAACCCAAAGCAACTGCTCAAAACAGACTGACAAAGTAGAAAAAAAATGTTTATTCAACTGAAACAAAGGATGTTACGCACGTTATTCAATACGCAATAGTTGCAGCGAAATCAGAGAGAAGCATGAGAACAATAAATCTTCCAAGTGCAATAACGGCTACTCCTAGAAATGCAGAGATGAGGTTACACCATGAAAGGGCTGCGGTATAAGGGGGGAAACTTAGCAAGTTTCATACATCTAGTAGCATTCGTTTTGATCAATCTGAATGTAAGGGCTGTTTTGCCGTATTCATGATGCAATGCATCAAATTTTATTCAGAAAAAACTTGAGTATTTAAACAGGACCAATTTTAGTTTTTTAAATGGGAGGGCGATGCTTGCAATTTTACCCACCACGTTATTAGGGTTCGTAACATCCTCGATAAAAATTCCGTAGAAACAGAGAATTTCGCCCACAATTCAATTCGTCGATTGTATCTGTTTAATATAACCTCGCAGATGCAAACTAGATTGTCCGAATCATCATTCATGCATTTGATATTGACCCAATACAAGCCGTAGTTCTAAAATGATTTTATCATAAAGAACGATCCCTTAATAGAACATCGTTGCGCTTTCGCCACGACACAACGTCCAGCACAAACACACGTTTGGTCTTGAATAATAGAAAGGATTCGATCGCAAGAGCACGCTTAAAGCTTCCTTTGTTGAGCGGCAGCAACAGATGTGCAGCAGGATGGGGATCAAATTGTGACGGATCGAAAATGAGCGTTCTTTGGCTAAATTTCTGCATTAAAAATGTATTGTTCAAAAAAATTTGGGGCTCATGGATCAAAAATGAGCATTCTTTAGTCAATTTGCAGTGCATTTCTGCATTAAAAATGTATAATTATTTGAAAATTTGTTTACAATCTTTCTCTCTTGAGAAATGATGTAGTAGAATTATATCGAAATGTTACTTTTGATAATTTTACGCTATTTCTTAGACCCTCAGCTTCTTTAAAATATGTATATGATCGTAATATGATACTAAGACTATTTCAGTCCTAAATTATTCCTCGAAGAAATCATTTACGCATTAGGCTAGTTCTTCCGTCATCAGGCTAATTCTTCAATTAGGCTAGTTCTTCAATTAGGCTAGTTTTCAATTAGGCTAATTCTTCAATTAGGCTAGTTTTTCAATTAGGCTAGTTCTTCAATTAGGCTAGTGTTTCAATTAGGCTAGTTTTTCAATTAGGCTAATTCTTCAATTAGGCTAGTTTTTCAATTTGGCTAGGTCTTCAATTAGGCTAGTTTTTCAATTCGGCTAATTCTTCAATTAGGCTAGTTCTTCAATTAGGCTAGTTCCTCAATTAGGCTAGTTTCTCAATTTGGCTAGTCATTCGATTAGGCTTGTTCTTCCTCGATGATGCTTGGCTAGTTCTTTTTCAAGTAGGCTATTTCTTCAATGAGGCTAGGCTAGTTTTTCAATTAGGCTAGATCTTCCATTAGGCTAGGCTAGTTCTTTTTCAATTAGGCTAGATCTTCCATTAGGTTAGGTTAGTTCTTTTTCAATTAGGCTAGTTCATCTCGAAATTCCCGATTGCCCGCACCTGAGTAACGCTCCTACATAGGAATTTATCGGGCGATCATCACCTAAACAAATGCACAAGCGACAGCCATGAAGCGCAACCCTCTCCAGGCAGCGAGGGCCTGCATGGCGACACTCGTGAGCAAACCTTTAGCGATTGGATTCCGATTTTCGGGGCGGTTGAGTTGACAAAATGTCGCACAAGCGAAATTCAAAAACGAATGACGAGTTTCTCACAGGGACGGGACAATTTTATAAGGAATGACAAGCTTCTCGCATTGATGGGATAATTTTATGAAGACTAACGAGTTTCCCGCATTGGCGGAACAATTCTACCAAGAATGACGAGTTTCCCACATTGGCGGAACAATTCTACCAAGAATGACGAGGTTCCCACATTGGCGGAACAATTCTACAAAGAATGACGAGTTTCCTACATTGGCGGAACAATTCTACCAAAAATGACGAGTTTCCCACATTGGCGGAACAATTCTACCAAAAATGACGAGTTTCCTACATTGGCGGAACAATTCTACCAAAAATGACGAGTTTCCCACATTGACGGAACAATTCTACCAAAAATGACGAGTTTCCCACATTGGCGGAACAATTCTACCAAAAATGACGAGTTTCCCACATTGGCGGAACAATTCTACCATGAATGACGAGTTTCCCACATTCGCGGAACAATTCCACAAAGAATGACAAGTTTGGCACATTGGTGGGATGAGCCCAAGTGAGGACGGCGCGAATTAAAAGTTTTAACGGCCGCAAAGTTTCCGTCCCGCAACTCTGGGGATATTTTTAATGAATTACTGAACACTTTAGCGGCCCAGCAAGGCTGACACGTCCATTTAATTTGTCGCATCACGGGCCTGCTGTGGGCATTTGAACGTACCTGGGGATTCTAAACTTCGTGCCGTATTTTTTACCTCAGCTGGCTCGAAAAAATTTTCAGCACGTGGAAGCGAAGGGATCAACGACTTCGAAGCATAGGGATGGTACAACGTTGAATATTTTTTTGTTACTGAGCCATGGCAGATGTTTACACGCAGCGCACAATTGCGTATTTTGTTTTGTTGTGTATACAATCGTATTATGGGGCTAATTGAGCAGTCGCGCCATGAGCGACCGTGTCATTGGTAACAAGTTCTGCCATCAGTTACCAGTTTTGTCATCAGTTACCAGTTCTGTCATCAGTTGCCAGTTCTGCCATCAGTTACTAGTTCTGTCATCAGTAGCCAGTTCTGCCATCAGTTGCCAGGTCTGCCATCAGTTGCCAGTTCTGTCATCAGTTGCCAGTTCTGTCATCAGTTACCAGTTCTGTCATCAGTTACCAGTTCTGCCATCAGTTGCCAGTTCTGCCATCAG
>JACJUY010007087.1:3981-16720 GCA_014220935.1 Platorchestia sp. MABIK
ATATTTTAACTTGAAAGTCAGATGTTTTAACTTGAAAGTCAGATATTTTAACTTGAAAGTCAGATATTTTAACTTGAATCGAAAAAGGTGTAGATGCAGCTCAGATTCGGAGCAGTTACAGTAGTTGTTAGCTGTGCTCGGTAACTTCACATTTGTACGGGGAATAACTAAAGATGTCCTCTTCAGTCGATATGATGAGGTACGTGTTGGCTGCAAGTGAGGCTCAAATAACACAGGAGGTTTGCCAGGCGAGATATTTCGAGCTATACAAGTGTAGTGCAAATTAAGGTTCATTATTTTTTTACTCGTGCATAATTACACTTGGTAAGGAAGTCAACCTTTCTCGCCCCGTTGTCATCATATACATAGCCTTCTAACGATCGAATTGAAATGCGGGGCACTCGAGCCGATGACACTGAGAACGAACCAGTAAATTAAACATACAGTGCCTCAAACTACAAATTCAATTCGAGAATGGGTCACTTGGCTCGTTTCTGTTACCCTACGAGCTTTACTTCGTTTTTATACTACACTCTTTTCAAAAGAGATTTAAAACCACGCATTGTGTAAGAAGCCTACCCTATATAACAAGTTTTAATTTCCAGATTTTTTAAATACGTATCTCATTGTACCCGATAACCTCCACTGACGCTTAAATCTCTGTGGCAGACTCAACATGACTACTGGATATCGCCCCCGTGCCGCGGCAGCGGCGGTGGCGCTGCTGCTGGCGCTGCAGGTCTGCGCTGCCGCCCCTCGGCCGCAGAGCAGCGAGAAGGACGACAAGCAGTACGGTTCTTGGGGCACTTTTTCTGGTGAGAAATTAACAAGAAGTCTACAAGACAATGACGCTAGAAGTCCGAACCAGGGACCAAGCTGGAAGAGACGTGATTCAGGTCATATGTACTGAAAAGAAAGGCGGATTCCTTCGAGTTTTTGCGCTGGGATCCATGTTTTTTTTTGTCTCGAGATTCTTTTTCAGGTAATGAAAATTAATATATTGAATAGTGCATAGTATAGCTGCTGTTATTTATTAAACACGTAAAAAATCAAACATGTTTCATATAAATGCTTAGTGATACTGTTTCAAGACACAAACATAAACTTTTTAAACTGAAGAAGTTTTAAATGCGTGTTAAACTCGCATCAGATCAAAAATTCAGTAACGTGAGCGGTGGCGTTGTTGCTATGATGCAGCATGAAATATCACAAAACCAGGGAACGGAATGTCGCTGTGAGGCTCCTTGACGAATCGCAACCATGGCACCGAATTGAGCAAACTAAAGGGACCTTTATGTTTTTATGTTTCAAGCAACTGTGTCAGAGTCTTTTACATTAATTGACGCGCCCTGCCATGAATACGAAGTTTGTTGAAACAGATGTAGAAGATCAAGATTCTGCTAAAGTTGGTTGACTAGAGTGCTAACTTGGGCTCCTGGGAGCTATTTGCTCTGTGGTTAAAAGATGATGAAAGTAAAAATTTACCAGTATAAAGTCATTCCTAAGGAAGACAACAAGCAAAGAAAATGTACCGTAATCGGATCTTTACAATAAAGCATGCAGAAGATGATGACAGCTCGTCTCAGTAGTTAGTGGTCATGAAGAATATCATTAATGTTCATTGAGTTTTCTTCATTTCAAAGAAATGTTCTTTACAGACAATGCATTTTTATAAATTTCCAGATTGTGGTAAAATATTTCAGTAAAAAGAGTGTACAACCCCACCCAGTATTTTGTACTCTATATTATCTTTTAAACGTAGCATTTTAAGCGCTTTTTCATCCAAAATTTAAATATCCAGGGATATACAAAATTTTGACGTGGAATCTTAGGCTAAACAAAATGGCTAAAAGCAAGAAACTGTAGTCTCAGGTAATAGCTTTTTTTAGCTATGATGGGTTTGGCAAACAACTAATCAGAGCTGTCTCCCAGCCACGACGCGACCGTCCATTAAAATTGTAGAAGTCGATTATCTCGTAGATGAGTAGAAATGAAAAAATTTAAAAGTTCATTGTAAATAAAATGAAATCGATTTTTAGGAGAGGTGAAGTGATGAAATAAAAACGATTTAAGTATTTTCAGAAAGCCAAGTTAATTTTTTGCCGTTGTAGATTTTCATCACACCAGTTTAACACTAGGAATACGTTCATGCCAAGCTTGGCCGAACAGACTCCATAACAGTCTTATTGACGCTCCCAGAAGTGCACAAAAACGTTGAGCACTTCAGTGAGTCCTTCACATGAAAATGTTTTGTTTTATCACGTAATTGCTCCTCTATTTTGAAGATTCAAATTTTACAAACAAAATTTGATTGGTGCACTTTTCCGTTACGTGATTTTAAGATGAATGTGCGTACTCAAATTGTAACGTCATATAGAAAGTTGATGCTTGTAGTCTCCGTAGGGACTTGCGTTACGGATTCGGAGGATTTTATTTTAGCTGCGAAATTGGATGAAGTATTGACTCTTTCCCGGTTCTAAACGGTTCTATTGTAAAAATAATGATTGCTCTGACTATAGCTTCCACGAAATGCCAATTATGAAACTTTTGATGCTATTTTTATGACCTTGTTTTAGAGTTATCCTCGCTAAGTCTACAGCTAGCTTTTAAGGGGGTTGTTCCACTTGCGAAGGAACTTTTGACGATAAAATTTCTTTTTTTGCTTGAATACGTGCGCAAAGGTTTCGTTGTGCTTTGTTTTAAATTTCTCACTTCTTGATATAATACTTCGGGAAATCTTGATTGCGTAGTTGCTGGGCGCGCTGCGGTGAAGAGCCATCTTATTGGCTAAGAAGCAGGCCAGTGCTTTCTCCGCTTTAAAAAAGCACTGATGAAAGCGGAGTTATTACTAGTCAAAACTTTTTTACAATTAGCCAATCAGAGCTCATGACTCGAGAAGACACGTCAACTACGCTCAGCTGTCGTGCGGGGATGGTGTGTCACCAAGCGCTCCTGAAGAAATTGTGTTCATATTTCTAGGAATTATACAGCGTGTGTTGATTAACGTAGCGACTTGGTTTGAGGCTCATTTTATTTTTAATTATATGTACCACCATCTCTATTGATTACATTTTCTCATTAGGTTTTTATTTTTTATGTTTGAAAAAAATTAATTTTTTATGAAAATTTTTTTTAATTTCATCAACAAATTTGAATTTTTATTCAATAGAGATCATCGAATTTCGTTTTCAAAGTGAGATGACTTTAAAGGCAACTTTTAAATTCAATTGGTTTGGCTTCTGTTTTGTCTTGAAAAATGTCCCATGAAATCTTTTTTTCCCAATAACTCATTATCTATGCAAAAATTCGAAACATGTGTCCGAGAAAAAACCGTCAAAAATCTTAATTTACATATGTGGTACAATTTTCAGATAAAACTGCCCAATTTGAAACAAACTTTTTCCCAAAGCGGAACAGCCCCCTTAATGGATCATAAAAATTAAACCCCAAATGTTGCAGTCCCTTCACATCAAATCAGCTACTCAAATTTACAGGGTCTAAATATTTAAGCCCAAGGGAATCAGGTCGAATCAGAGTGTGTGGCGCTCCCGACTAAGACCCCTCACTCTTAACGCTGTTTTTGTAATCCTCGTGACATAAAATTCGAAGCTCAAATTTTACGAATAAAATATGCCAGAACATCAAAATAGTGGGTTAGAAAAACCACCAAAGCATTTTTAGATAACGACCTCCGGAAACTACTAATCCAAGATTACGGCCCCTTATTAATATAATTAATAATTTATGTTGAATACGTCTCTAGAATTGGCATAAAAATAGATGAATCATAAAATTGGATTTGGCGAAAAATCAAATAGGCTTACGCCACTGACGCTTGCCATTTACAATACTTTTTTTACTAGTTTTCATTTTTCATTATGTACATTAGTTTTCATTTTTCATTACATTTTAACTTCAACTATCATGTATTTTGATACCCCAAATAAAGAACGGCTAAACAGCATGGTGACATTAACAAAGAAAATTGAGAGGTGACAAAACCCCGTGTGCGCTGCGAGCTCAGCTCAGGATTCTAGCAAAAACCAATCCTAGTTGACAACCACCATGAATACCTGTTGCTATAGATGCCACCAACAAACCATTTGGGGGTTGTTAGTTATCTTAGAATGCTCTGATCAATCTGATCACTGCTTTAGCTCCGCAACTTGACTTTTGGTTCTTTCAGCAGTACACATTTAGCATCTGATGATAATATGGGACTTCTCATTCAAATGAGTTGAGAGCAGGGTCTGTATACAGTGTAATAAAGTGAGGTGTGCCCGAAAAGCATGTTCTTCTAGATGTAACCGAGTTCCGTAATATTTGTCCTGAATAAATGAGCGTCGTAAATGCATGCAAGGTCGAGGAAACATTTTCGATCAATTATTCACGGTTTTTACCTAAGTGATGAAACATTTCCTACTGGAATCATGATGGCAAAGATATTTTGCAGTGGTTGGGACGAATGAACTATAGCTAAATCTTGGAGAAGACACAGAACTTTAACAAAAGAGGATTGTTTTTCACTGGTTAAAATCTTCGAATATTTCACAGCAATTGGGGGTATGAGAATAGCAGTATAACAACCTCTAACAAATATTTTCAGTCGTATAGAGATGGAAGTATTTAATACGTCTCGATTTCGATTCATGTATGAAGAAAATGTGAATAAAGACTTGAAAAATACAGGGCAGAAATTTGAATCCACTCATGCAAGAAGTGACATTTTTTACCTATTACAACTCGTCTCTCGACCGAAATAAAGTAAACTGAAAATAAATGTACGTACTATTATACTGACTGCAAAATTGAACCATAGATCTCAACAAAAACAAGTAGCAAAATTATGGTGTGTGTACACGCTCCTCAGCTTCAAAGATAGACTTATGACCAAGTTGCTCTTCAAAACACAAGTTAGTTTCTCTGCATCTTTCATCAAAACATACTTCCACTTTGGCGGTATAAATCTACAGGTTGCAATATAAATCAAAGGATTTGTAAATTTTTTCCAATCAAGTTGATACATGCTCCATATCAAACAGTGCTTTCTCGAAATCCTAATCAGCAATACCAGGACGCGGATATCTCCAGTTGATCCAGTTGAGGCTGTACCCATTTCTTACAATTCAGTCAAGAGGGGCATTATGACTAAGTTTATCGTTTCACCATAGCAGGGAACACTTAACTGACGACCCATTCACATGAAAAGCCAGCATTCTTGAATACAATGCCAGAATAACGCATACGTGCGTTTCTGATGACTACTCTCCGAACAGGACTCGGAGGAAGTGCGAACCTCGGTGGCTCTGGAACGCTTGGCACGAACCTTGGTCTTGGCGTGTACTCGGGGGCAGGAGGCCCGGCTGGAGGTAACCAGTATGGGGTGAACGTCTTCGGCAGTGAGTCGGCTTCATTCAACGGTCAGGGGGCCCTGAACTTAGGCGTGTACAAAGGAGGCTACCGCAACGCGCTCGGCACCTTCGGGGTGCCAGGCTTTGGCGGCCCTCAGGGCTTCGGCGGCCTCTATGGTGGCTTCGCGCCCCCCAACGGACTCCCGCCCTTTCAGGGATGAATTCTATGAAAACCTTGCACATCTTTACAACCTCTACTTGATGTATGTTTGAATATTATGAGTCTCAAAGTCCATGAACTGGCGATGTATCATTTATGCTGCAACAGAACAGAGAAACTTCCACGTCTAGTATTTAAATTTGATGATTTTTCCAATGATTTTCTACGGTGTAACAAAATTTGCAAAAGCTTAAAACATTTTGCCATCGTTGCTGAATTTTAACACAGGTATAACAGATGAACCGAAGCAAAATAATTACGGATTATTAACGGAACCACAAAAAAAAGTCATCTATGGTAGAGTAGAAGGTGAAATTTTTGCACGTATACTTCAGTAACGTACAAAAACGGAATAAAATTCATTTTTTCTAAAAATGGGGCATTCAGACTAGCGCTAGTTTCGACACTTCATAATCAAAGAATGCTCTGAAAGTAAGATCAACAATATGTAAAATTGACGTTTAAAAAATTGCTATATTTATACAGCCTATATAATGTACAATTGACAGGCACTTTGATCACAATTAAGACCGGGTTTCTGCTTAAAAATGTACAATGATTTTAAAATACGGAGATCGCTACCACACGTTGAATCCAAAATTGAAAAATCTTCTACAGAGAAAATATGGTTGGTGTTTTCACAGTGAAGTCTAGGCGCAGACTGAGATGGAGTTACTAGAGGCCTATTCGTTCTAAATGATTTGCGCATTTTTACAACCTCTACTTGATGTGTGTTTGAAGTTTTGCGACGAACTAAATTATTTGAGGACATTTTTTTCTATTAATGGATACCCTCAATATCTTTTTGACTATACTCTTAAAACGTTTCTAAACAAAATGTTCGATAAGCCAAAGGTCACGGTAGCTAGTTTCCAAATGTGCTTTTTATGTATCTCTTCCGTATATTGGGCCAACTTCTGATGAACTAAAACAATGTTTAACTAGGAATTTGAGGAAATTTTATCCCCAAATTGATTTTAAGTTTGTTTTTCGCAACAGTTTCCAAATAAAAACATTTTTCCAGTATAAAGACAGACTGCCGAAAGAGTTGCTCTCTAGTATTATATATAAATATCAGTGTGGAACTTGCGAGAGTTCCTACATAGGGAGCACTCTGAAACAGTCTAAGATTAGATTTTACCAACATCTGGGCAAATCATTTAGAATGAATAGGCCGCTAGCAACTCCGTCTCAGTCTGCGCCTAGACTTCACTGTGAAAACACCAGCCATATTTTCTCTGTACAAGATTTTTCAATTTTCGATTCAACGCGTGGTAGCGATCTCCGTATTTTAAAATCATTGTACATTTTTAAGCAGAAACTCGGTCTTAATTGTGATCAAAGTGCCTGTCAATGTACATTATATTGGCTGCATAAATAGAGCAATTATTTAAATGTCAATTTTTACATATTGTTGATCTTACTTTCAGAGCATTCATTGTTATTGAAGTGTCAAAACTAGCGCTAGTCTGAATGCCCCTTTTTCAGTAATGTATTGCCTTGTCATTTTATTTGCATTTGTCCGTCAAATTTTATGTCTATCAAACTCACACAATTAAACATGAGGCTTTGAAACACATTTAAATTGTTTGAATTTAATTTTAGTCGCAAATTTAATTTTAAAAAACACATTATTAGCGACCTTGGTGTCATCGTATTTGGGAAACGATAAAATTTAAGAACCTCTTCAATGTACTTAAAAAGCGTTAATCAAAATTCTGTTCGGCCGCAAGCAGGAATTTTTTATGTTATGTTTGTTTTGCAACGCATTTTGATAATTTCTTCTAGGGTGCGTCACGTTATTAACCATCAATATTACGTGTGAAGTTCATTTAACATTTATGTTCAAACAGAGTAATGTATTTGTATTAAATAAAAAACACATGTGTTTCCGTCAATTTTTCCTATTTCGATATCGCAATTCGTAAGCTCCTCGACAGTTTCCCTCGTAGTTTGACACTTCATTGTCAGAGCGTTGACGTCAGATCCTGTGGCCTGCATATAACATAGCACAGAGTTAGCTACTGGCGTCCGCTGCCTCACATCCGTAGCGAACATGCGAACACTCGCTGTTCTGTGTGCTCTCACACCGTACATCCGCTGCCTAATCAGTGAAGTCTCATAAGCCGCCAGTCTTAGAAGAATCTGCCCTCGGGAAGGTAAGCACACTGTCTCAAAGGGTAATTATGTTTTCTGCGTCCTTTTAACACGTTGTGTTACGTTCAATGGGAATTATTTCACTGAATACCCCCTATCCGTTTAGGTACGAGAAAAAAATTTAAGTTCCTGATGCTTATGCCGTTAAGATTTAATGTATAACATTGCATAGCTTTAGGATTTTAAAACGCGCTTAGGTCATGAACTTTCAGGTCGGTGACATCCGACTTAATTTTTCCCAAGAATTTTCAATGAGTTAGTGAATGGGTGTCTGCAGAAAATCTTTAATGCCCACTATAGCATAACCCAAAACGTAGATTGCGTCGTTTTTAATTCTACACAAGTGATCGATCGTGCCATTGCGTGAATTATGGCTTAAAACATTTTATTTGTCCAAAAACGTAGACAAGAAAGCGAAAATCTCCAGTAGATGTCTTAATATTCTTAGAAAACCAGTCAAAAGATTGATTTTCGGAGCGGGTTAAATATTGCAGGAGAATTCAAAAGATGACGAGTTTTAAGCTTCCGAAAATAAGGCAGTATTCGTCTACAATCACAAGAAATGCGAAAATAATTGAATGTGCACTTAATAAAATATCAATGATGAAACACAATTTAATTAGCAAATCTACAGCACTAGCACCAGCCATTCTACCATTCTAGAGGGTGACATTCCACGAAAGTTTTCATATAAGATCGTTTCTCACATGCAATGCCAATTCATGATTCAACGAACCTAAGGGAGTTGTTTAATTTCTTTGACTGACCATATATTCTAAATCAGTTTTCACCGATGAGTACAATTTCATATCAATGGTCTTGATTACGAAATTTTCCTGACAGTTTACTGATCAATGTGAATAAATTTACGATAATATATCTCTAGAATTACCATGGAGTGAGTACCAGGAATTACTTCACCATGACACCGCATTCTTAGAGAAAAACTTTTATATTTCTGCGTCGTGAAACAGTCTAGTCGAAGTATACAAGCAAAGTGCGCAATTGTGATGGCTTTTGCCCTTTATCATCGTTAAAATTGTTACATTCGCCTCTTTAATCATTGCTAAATTCGTTCATGGAAATAAATATCCACTGCGGAACAAATTTTTATCCGTGTCTGTAGTTGGTGCACGAGGCTCGGAAAATAATATGAAATATCTGAAGAATTTCGGCAGTGTGATATATGACTAATGAACCCTATCTTTTAAAAAAATATTTATTGAATATAATTCGTGACTTTTGCACAGCGCAGTCAATTTTTTAGTGTGAGAAAGATACTTTTGAATGACACGAAGTAAATTGACACGAACTTATACCGAAGAACTTAGTTGTTATAAGCTCCATTTTATTCAAATTCTGATGGACAATGACACTATCTAACATTCAATATTGTCAAGACCCATCCAAAGGATAACCGCAATAAATAGCGAGGAAGCTTTACACTTGGTTTTAGATCTGCTCCTACACGAGCGCAGCTAAAGCTGGAAATTTAACGGTTTGACTTTGAAAACTTTAAAATTGAAATAATCCAATTTATAAATAAGAGTTTTGCATACACTTAAAAACGTTCTATTACGTTGTACGTTCTACGTTTACCTCATTAAAACCTAATAGGAGCCATCATTTCGTTACTGGTGTTTCCACGATGGTCCTAGGATACATTTTTCGGTAATACCGCAGCACGTCATTGAATTCTAAAGAAAATCTGTAGTGAATCATAGATGAATAGAGTTTCATGTATTTCATTTTACCATTGGCTCAGTATTTATATTTATTCATTTCGGCTTGAAGAAATATTTATTAACCGCTACTGTCCCAACGAGAAATTTGAAAAAATTCTAATTACTAACGGGAATTTTGCCAGCATTCGGAGATACAAATTTTGTTAATCGAAATTCATGCATTGAATTTCAATGATAAATTTTCCTGACTTCAGAAAAGAAAAAAAAAAAAGAAAAGGAGACATTCGGTCAAAAACTTTCAGAGATAAGAATCAGCTATTCAAGTGCGGTGTCTTAGCGCGCAACACGCAATGGACTGGCGGATATCTGATTGTTTCTGCCCATGTTGATGAATGGCGAATCGGAATCGTTCATCTGTAAAATTAAGGACTTCATTTGAAATAAAAATCCTTGAAATCAGTTGAATAATTACTTAGCTTTAAAAAATAACTTTCTAACAAACACATACGAACAAATACACTTTGATCAATTTACAATTTCTACAGCACAGTCTTTCGTTTCACATAAAATAAGAAAGAGTCACGCATTTCAGAAGGGTCGATAGACGCATGAATAGAAAGTGTTGTGAGAAAGCATCACTTCTCTTGAAAAATTATGACACGAAACAATAAAAAACATTTGTCGAAGAAGAGATATGAGATGATTTTTATCTAGATACAATCAGCATCAAAGACTTAAAAAGACAAAAAGACAGACAAAGTCACGTTATCTTTCATGAACATCGTCACCTTGACGACAAATTTCAAAGTAAACGAGCCAAAATTACAGGGGCGTGATAAAACACATTTGATCTAACGTATGCGTGAAAAAACCTATTCATGAATTCTAAACGTGCCATTTCAGAATCTCGGAGCGCCTCCCATGCCCAAAACCGCTACGATGAGCCCTACTGTTTTGGTGCCGGCGCTGCTGCTGGCGCTGGGTGCTTCTGCGGTGGCCAGGCCCTGGCACTCGTCTGAAGAGTTCGGGTCTTGGGGCTCATATAGAGGTGAGGGGAGGATGGGGGTCCTGGGGCTCATATAGAGGTGAGGGGAGGATGGGGGTCCTGGGCTCATGTAGAGGTGAGGGGAGGATGGGGGTCCTGGGGCTCATATTGAGGTGTGGGGAGGGTGGGGGTCCTGGGGCTCAAATAGAGGTGAATACAGAGCATAGTTTGCTGGGGCATTGATGAGATGATTAGAAAACTCACACAATTTACCCATGGATTCATGTCAGTCATTGATTGTCTGCTGTAAAGCAGCCGAATGAATGCATGTGAAACAAAATTATGCTTGTTTGTATGCTCCCAAAAGCCATGCGCGTCCTTGTTTGGGTTGAGAATACTTCGTGATATCCATCTGAGTCACTGTGTATCAATCACGCGTTTTTTAACCGATGCATATTTTGATATCCTGAAAATTGTAGTCCTGACTCTAATCGGCTTGTATAACTCATTGACGTTCAAAGTTGTTACATTCTAAAATGATTTGGCGCTCAAACGCACGGCAGAATAGTTTTATCCTCGTTTCTAGGTTTGGGTAGTTTCGAAATATCATGTATCTCTCCCTAGCAAATACTTGAGCGCGCAAGATCTCTGCGACGCGCAATTGAATCATCATGGGAAATGCAACAGATTGTGGATGCAGAGGCAGCAGCAATTTCCATGTCCAATATGCTTTAAGGAATTAGTAGATACTTGAGAAGATGGTCTAAGCAATGTGTACTTAGAAATAATTAGAATACTTTGAATACTTTTTCACGTAGAATACAAGCTTTTTGACGAAAAATGAAGGCCGAACACCATATTCGACAATTCTATAAGGTTTATTTCACTCGGAATTAAAGCTATTTGAAGGAAAATGAAATTGCGATATTACATTGTTCAATTATAGTAATTACTAATTATTTTGTTTAAAAGTAAAGCTGCTTCAAGGAAAAATGAAGGCACAACACACAAATTTTTCATCTGTTATTTCTGGAGATTAAGGCAGTCTGGATGAAATCCCTAGGAGCGAGCTTCTCACAAACATGGTGTCAACAATTCGTGGATGCCGGATCTTCGTTTTTCTCTCTGCTTCTCAAGACTTACTTGGCACATTTGCAGTGTTATTTTTACTCCCACGGGAATGGACTCTCCTCTGTAGGTTGTTGATATATACCAGAAAATACAAAATAGTTTAGAAGTGTAGCTCATGGTTGAGGATATCGAAATCTTTTGAGCCTTATTTGTTCATGTTACCTCCACTTCGAAAGTTTCCTTGATAAATATGAATGGCCTAAATCGTTGAAAAGACTACTCTATTATTTAGTATTGAACTGCCAGTGTATATACATGTTAGTATGCTTATTAAGAACTGCTACTTTCGTAAAAGCATAGAGTAACCGAACCATAATCTGTAGTAGAAGTGACGTTTTGATGTAGAGCATATTATCGGGCACTCAAAACACGAGGCTTGGGCAACCCACGAGTCTCATTATGCCATCGCTGTTATCCTTTCATGTGTCACATCATGTGTCTGAATATTACTGATAATCTACCTAGTTACCAAGAAAATGAAATATCGAATATGAAATACAAACAATTTCGTCCAGAATGAATGCCGCACCTCTTCATATGTCGACAACTATTTTTCCTAACGCATCGACATTCATGCTGCGAGCTGAGTCTTTTTCAAGATTAGTCGACAATAATTTCCTCATTATATCAACGATGATTCCCGAGAGAGAGCAAGCAAAGCATAAATATTTCCATTATCATGGTCTATTTGAAAATAATTCATACTTTACACAGCGCACAAATGATCTATCTTCCGTTAATTCATGCCATAACTCACAGCGCTCAACGCCACGATGTCATTATCTTCCGTCAGTAAAAATTTCAGGAGCTCACAAAGAGCTCGACCTAATAAGAACAACGCTTGCTAGTAAATAAAAACATGTTTCATGCATAGAAGAAGTCCATGATGTAAAAGTAAAACACAAGCAAGTTTCATGAATTATCAGAAAATACTTCCATTGCCGCATCAAAATGACAACCCAAAAAATACAATCATTTCAAATCATTTGCTCCATAGAACGGGCCAATGGGAGCATTGTGCATTCATTGAGCTCACATGTGCGTTACTGAATGATACAGAAGCTAGGCTGACGTGTACGTTATTGAATGATCCAGCAGCTAGGCTGACGTGTGCGTTATTGAATGATCCAGAAGCTAGGCTGACGTGTGCGTTATTGAATGATCCAGCAGCTAGGCTGACGTGTGCGTTTTTGAATGGTCCAGAAGCTAG
>JACJUY010007087.1:17186-27773 GCA_014220935.1 Platorchestia sp. MABIK
ATTGAATGATCCAGAAGCTAGACTGACGTGTATACGTTATTGAATGATCCAAAAGCTAGGCTGACGTGTGCGTTATTGAATAATCCAGAAGCTAGGCTGACGTGTGCGTTATTGAATAATCCAGAAGCTAGGCTGACGTATGCGTTATTGAATAATCCAGAAGCTAGGCTGACGTGTGCGTTATTGAATGATCCAGAAGCTAGGCTGACGTATACGTTATTTAAAGCTGGATAGACATGTGCGTTGTTTAATGATGCAGGTCCTGAGCACACATGTGCGTTACCGAATAATGTGGGTCCTGGAAAGAAGTGTGTTTCACATGTTGCATGATGTGGAGATTCAAGTCAGATGTGTACTTTATGGGATAATGTGGATATTTAAGTCAGACCTGTTTCGTACTGAAAATTACTGATTCTGTGGCCCCACACAAGAAATGGTGAAGCATCGGTTTTTTATTTCTTGCGAGGAAATGTTTATTATGCGTGTTGAGTGGCCATGACCACATAGTGATGAATGCTGGCAGATCAGGGTAGTTCTTCGGACGTGTAATGAACCGTACAACTTAATTAAGAAGCCTTCATTTTCAGCCTTCATGTTTGAATATTCTGCCCCCTATAGCTGACCAGTCCTGATGTTCGCAACCATGAAATGATTACCTCGAATAATTACTTCTACATCTGAAAATCCTGAGAAGTTGCGTATCTTGTTCGAGTACTCACGTTCAAATAGGTAACTGAAACTAATAAATTGAATTTCAATTTCGGGAATTAAAGTTAATTCTCGGAACGACTTCATTTAAACCAGATTAAAACTTCATTGCTGTCGGTGCAGTTGCGACTGTTCCCAGTTGTCGAGAATTGTTTAAATAGAAACTCTTCATAAGAGATGTCCTGAAACACCGAAATAAAGGCTCACACTTCACACTGAAATATTATTTTTTGGACAGGCAGATGCAACATGCGTCATGGAATTGTTAGGAGTCTTTCCAAATACGAAATTAAAATCCAGTGAAATTTTTTAATGGATAAAAACTTGATAGCTAATACAACATTGCAAGTGAGCATGAAAGTTAGATATTCTTTATTGGAAAATGTATAGTGTTCGACTCTATCAATAATTTACGAGACAGCGAATTTCATTCGGTGCTTTTTGTTTAGTTTCCTACAGCTCCGTCGGTATTTCTATAGTGATGAACACATTCTCTTCCTGGTAGTACTACAATGCTATCCCCTGCGATAGTCCGGACATTTTATCTAATATTGAAAACTAGTGGATATCAAGATGATCAGAACAGAGACTTCATTGAAAAAAACATGTATCAAAATTTGTAGTCGTTCAAATTTTGATGCATCGATATAGCGACTGCAACTGAAGCATCTGGGACGCTCAGAGTACATTTAAATTATTGTATTTTCCAAACAACTCTTACTATTTAAAATGAAATATTAAAATCGTGTGTTTCTTAAATCAACTTGACGATTAATTTACATTTCAGGCATCGGTGGCAGCTTCGGAGGAAGTTTATCAGCTAGCTTGGGCGGCAACTTCGGACTGGGTTTCTACAACAACGGGCAGAACGAAGGGGGCACCAAAGGTAGAGGCATCAATTTGTTTGGATCAGGCACATCTTCCCTCGCAGGTTCTGGATACGGCAACTTCGGCTTTTTCTCAGGAGGGCACCGATACCCGAAGGGTTACGGGTTCATCCCGCGGCCTGGCGCTGGTGGCAACCCACCACCCGGAAACGCAGGTGGCAGTCAACCTCCGGCTAGTCCAGATCTTGGGCCCAACTCAAAACCAGACTCAGTTTCGCCTGCTCCAAAACCTTCGATAGATGTTCCATTCGAGGTCGATACCACTGGAGTAGCACAAAACGCTCCTCGGCCCGAAATGCCTGACCTGCCTGGTATCCCACAGACAGAATTGCAGCCTGAGCCTCAACCCTCTCCACCCGCATCCGCACCAATTGAGCCGTTCTTCCCAAAAGACTCCAATAGTGTAGAGTCCGTTGAGTATCGTCAGTCTAAAGAACGTTCAATAGAATTTTTCAGCGCAGAGACAGACGACGTTGGGGGAGAAGTGACAAGTGACGAAATCTTGTTGGGTGGAGTTGGAGTCCTGAACCCTCGCATCGGTCTGAACTTGTCATCAGAGGAAAAGAAGCCGAGCTTCTGGGCAAAACTAAGAAGGCTAATCGGCTGATGTTGATGTCAGCTAATGCGATTAAGCCGATGAACAAAATTTTCAACAAAATCGAAGCTATGCTCATACTTCGCAGCACTTAATTACACTGGCGTCCTTCAAAACTAAATTTTCAAAAATAAAGACATTATAACATACGAGATGTAAGGATTTTATTGTGAACAATCTAACTGAAATCATAAAATAAGTACAAATTTCATTCTCCATAGACAAGAGAGGTTAGGAGAAACAGCGGTCTGGCCATGCTACAATGCATGTTACCGAGCCTGCAACACGCTACATGGCACACACTGCGCACAAATAATCCATATTCCGTTAATTCATGCTATAATTCACAACACTCGAAGCCACGATGCCATTATCTTTCGTCAGTAAAAATTTCAGCTCACAAGGAGCTCGACCTAATAAGAACAACGCTTGCTAGTAAATAAAAACATGTTTCATGCATAGAAGAAGTCGATGATGTAGGTGCTTACTTCGTGTCACCTCTTGATGTGTTGTACGAAGAGATGCTAACTTTCCATAAAATTTCATTCATTGTTATCAAATCAAAAAGCGTGGTGATCTTAACGTGTACTTCATTTTTCCTGCAATAATAACTAAACGAGAAATTTTGACGCAGGGATTCGGCATAAATTCGTCATGTATGAGTGCCGAAGTGAGTCAAGTTCTTCCACTAACTTTTAAAAAACAAAAGTTAATTATACACTAAATAGTATATAATTCCTACTTCGTGGTTTCCTCAGACATTCTGAACATTTATGAATATCATGGGATGAATTTTGATACTTGTAGTATCATTCCGAATTTACCGTTTTACCCACCAATAATTTTTAAAAAGAATGCTGCTTCTTAATACACATCGGGGAGAATGGACATTTTCTCGTGTATTAAATTCCGATAACTTTTCATTCATAACGCTACAGAAAAAGCGCCCGAGAAAGAGTTCTATACAATACTGGCTACCGTCTTATAATCACCTTCTATGAGAGCTATACTCTGCTCGTACATAAGACGAACGATCAACGCTTCCACGTGGCGCACAAATACCTTTAACAAGTGGTCTTTGACGAGAGCAAACATTGTTGCACAGGCCGCTCGTTATTGATAAAAAGGGAAAACTCCCTAAAAGCCTACATACTCCTCCAGTGGAAGGCCAAAATAATTCGTACTGTTCTCGTTTGACTAACAGCTTAACGGTCATCACTCATGGTAAATTGTTGAGATGAGTAATTTCTGTTTTATGATATGTATAAATCCAGTTAAATAATTCCTATCAATAGCGTACTCACAATTTTTTCAGTTACCTCTTATCTTGAACTACGTCGCTTGTTAATTTTTCGGAGGTAAAATTGAGCTTACCTCAAGCTTAAATCGTTGTCCACACACATTTTTGCCTACTCTTCATCAGAATTTTTCCTCATTCCTTGCATTACGTATTACGTTAACAGACAAAGATCATCCAATGAACTGTCTAGGGAACTGTGATGGATAGGTAAAACGGGACAAATTGATCAAGTCCAAATTTTTGTCGTCTGTGGGTAAACGTAATCGCAAGGAAGCAGAACAAAATGGCAAACGAGGGACGTTTTCACGCAACATTTTCATTCGCACGTTGGAGCTGTTGATAACCCAAGTCTTCATTTAGAAGTAGTGTCTGGTTGCAGTGATCTCACCGCATGCACAACATAAGTTTTTAACACAAATTTCAGTTTCAATTGAGATGCCACTTGAACAATTCCACCGTAAGAATGACCGATGAGCGCATTTCCTGAACACGAGATTTTTGTTCCAGATTAAAACATCAAAAGTTCGAAATTGGTCGTTACACTTAGCTCCAAATAAAATATCTTATGACTCAAACCAAAAGATTGCTCTTTTAACTGCTCTTAACGTTATAGCCGCAGACACCGATGTTCAAAACTTGCTCACCAGCTCTCATAATCGTTTCATACTCCTGATCGCTACCACCGAAACTTTTTTGACCGATAAAATGGTTTCAGGTTGAGAAAAGTGCGCAGCAGAATTGCGTGCTTCAACTAATATGGGAAGAAATAATCTGTTCAAGTAGAGATGTGAAACACGGCTGGCAAAAAAAAACACTTACACCCTTAAAGTTTTAAGAAGTAATAAGTCAACGTTTAGGTTTTATATTCTAAAAATTTAACCAATACTATTTTGATCAGTTACCCAGATATTAACTGTACCTTCATGTCACTTATTTTGGCGATTGGGGAGACAATCTTTCATTGAAATTTTATTACCAGCTCGTTGTTTTGAGAAAATGTTCAGCACTGGAAGAAAGCAGTTGAGCGCCTTCTTCTGTGTTGTGAAGTCCAATAAAATCACTTGTGACATTGTTTTATCGTTCGAAAACATGAAAGCTCAAAATTTACAGGAAACAGCCGTAAGAGATAAAACGAGGCAATGAAAAATGAAGAGATTGAAGAACCACTCAACACTGTAGACTAAAAACGAATCAGCTGGAGTTTGGTCGTACTGAAGTGTGAATAATTATAATGTTGCTCAAAAAATTCATGAAATCTAAGCGCGTTTTACCAGAACTCTGCACGTATACCCACCAACGCGGACCAACAAATGAAATTCGAACTTTTAATGCTTACTGCAATTAACAGTGGGTTAAATGAACTCTTTTCAACTTAGTGAAAACATTTAACGATATGATGAAAAATGGAGTAATTCGAGGAATACACGGAATAGCTTGAAAACTTTCACGACAATGGACAATATACGTCCGCCAGCCGTGGAAGAAAATGGCACTAGGACAATATCCGTGTGACAGCCGTGGAAGAAAATGGCAATAGATAATATCTGTCTGACAGCCGTGGAAGAAAATGGCAATAGGACACTATCCGTCTGACAGCCGTGGAAGAAAATGGCAATAGGACAATATCCGTCTGACAGCTGTGGATGAAAATTTGAATAAGACAATATCCGTCTGACATACGTGGAAGAAAATGGCAATAGGACAATATCCATCTGACAGCCGTGGAAGAAAATGGTAATAGGACAATATCCATCTGACAGCCGTGGAAGAAAATGGCAATAGGACAATATCCGTCTGACAGCCGTGGAAGTAAGTGGCAGAAGTGCAATATACATCTGACAGCCGTACAAGAAATTTGCTATAGGACAACACATGTATACGTCCACCAGCCGCGTGCTTGGAGATATCTCAAGGCAAGAACTACAAAATGTTGTTCAAAATTAAGTGAAATAATCTTGGACTGACACTTGGGACTAGGAAAGTCTATGCATATAAAGAAAAGGTTGAAGATTACAGCAAAAAAAATGAAACAAGAAAGAACGCAAAAGTAATTGTTCCAGGTGCACTTAGCAGCGAGACCCGAATGTAGGAAAATACAATACGTACAAAATCAATCCTCTAATGGAATTACATAGGAGTGAGTTAGATAAACAAGTAGCAAACGAGATCCACATTTTCGCAAGGGGTTGATGAAATATTCCTTATTAAGGTAGATGAAAGCATTAGATGCAGCTGATACATATATTTGAAGTAAAATTTGAGAAATTGCTTGAACGAATCGTAATCAATTTTTAATTAAAATTCAGTGTACTATTATGGTCAGGCGGTGAAGGAGCACAATAATTACATATCTAATTTACGTTAGTGAATTTTCTACCAATTCGAATTCCTCAGCGAAATTATTTTATTTTTAGCTCATATGAAGTATTCGAATTGGTAGGAATTAGCGTTGTGATGATGCTGGGCCATGAAAAAACGTTACGCTAGCTTGTGATGAATGAATATATATATATTCCGGAATTCCGGTCCGGAATTTCATCACCACCATCCTCGATGCATAACATCTTCATAACAGACAGAAAAAATTTCCGGCTTACAACGCTCAGCAAAGACTTCATTTATGATATCAGTAAAGATGTGCTCTAAACACTCACATTATTTCCAAGTGACATCATCTTGAAAACTTTAAATCAAACAATAACAATCATTACAGTTGATATCATGCATCTCACATTTCCTCTCTAACTTTATGTCATACTTTGCCTTCGAAACAAGTAGGTGAAATCATCAACATCGTGGATGTAGTTGACTTAATTCTTATAGTACTCATTGTTTTATACACAACTTGCCTCCATCGTTGACTTGATACAAGGTAGTTAGTAATTGTGAGCAACATACAAGGTTTTATTCATTTTGTAAATCATCGATGGTCTGAAACTCTATACGGTTCTCAGATGCTGAATGTAATAATGTAATAAATTTTGTTCGATAAAAACTTTTAAGCATTTTGGGAAAAAAAATGCCAATCAGACAACCTTGACTCATCCTTGATAGAAGTTGAAGGTTCATCTAGGAGGTTAAATATCGATTTTTGGATGCAAGTTGCCGTAAGAAGGCGATCTATTGAGGAGCTCGGATGCGTAATAAGAACAACTTCCTGACAGGGGAATACTTGTTCTACAAACCTGAGAAATCGGAATGAATTTTTAAAACAAGACAAAATAATGGATAGTAATTCGACGACAGTGATTTTCCCCAAAAACCGTAATTGCCATCTAAAACAGTAATTTTTTATCGATAACAGTAACCTTTGCCCTCATGTATATCTTGAAGTTCATTACTAAGTGGTAATTCCTTCCTCGTTTTGATGTTGGTGATAACCTGATGCTAGAGTCAGACTGATTAAAGTGGGTCTGATGACGGTGCAAAGAAAAATTGAATACTTAAGGGCTAACTTGAGAATTATGAGATATTCTCGAAGTCCAAAAAAAATTTATAATTTTAAAAACATTTAGTCTTTTTGCATAAAACACTTTTAAAGATTCATTACTCAAATATTGACACTGTTTTGTGAGCGAGGTGATAAATATGTTTTTGAAGTTTATTTATTTACAAAAAAACACCTCTTCTTACAATCGCATTTCGTCGATGCAAAAATTTTTAGCAGCAATAAAACTTAATAACTTCATGTCGGGCAATATTGATGAAGTTCTTTCTTGATTTGCATAGGAGAAGTTAGTGCATTGCCTTTTAACTTGTATTAGTGCTCGCCATAGCCGTGTGTCTATAGGACCTGACTCCGTGCGGGAAACCCGGGTTCGAGTCTCGGCGCTGGTGGCGATTTTCTCTGTTGGGTATAGGAGAAAAAATTCTAAGCACAATACCCCACTCTACCCAGGTGTCTGAAATGGGTACCGGTCTTTGACCGGGGGAAAGCGTCATGGCGTCCTGGTGTTAGTTTTAAGGCATTTGAAAAACCAATGTAAAAGGTGAAATGTATCATGCTTCAATTGGAAATAAAGCATCCGTAGATACCGATGTTTGTTTTTCGTATACCTAGGGTGCGATATTGTACCAGGTTTCATTTATGACTGTGCAGGTTCGTGTACGGAGCAAAATCAAAAGGCCCTGTGTTTTAAAACCACAATAATAAAAAGTATGCCTTCAGAAGCACCGCACAACAGAGGCACCAGACGCTGCTGCTTTAGAGTCAGCGAGATGTTTGGCCCGAGCTCCGAGCTGAAAAAGTGTTCTTTTGAGCCCAGTTCCGCAGGCCGGTGGGATCATAAAAGCAGCGCGCTCTCGCCTGCTCCAGCCTACTCCCGCCTGCTCCCGCACGCTCCCGCCTGCTCCTGCAAGCCCCGGTACCCTCCCGCCTGTTCCTTCAAGCTCCCGCATGCTACCGCCTGCTCCCGCACGCTCCCGCCTGTTCCTGCAAGCCCCGGTACCCTCCCGCCTGTTGCTTCAAGCTCCCGCATGCTACCGCCTGCTCCCGCACGCTCCCGCCGGCTCCTGCAAGCTCCCGCTTGTTCCCGTACGCTCCCGCACGCTACCGCCTACTCCCGCACGCTCCCGCGTGTTCCTGCAAGCTCCCGCTTGTTCCCGTACGCTCCCGCAAGCTCCCGCCTGCTCCCGCTTACTCCCATCTGAAGCCAGGATGCAGTGAGGGGGCAGAAGTGAGGGGTGGAGGGACGCGCGCACGTGAAGGGCGATCAATAAATAATCAATCCGCTTAGTTATGATCCTAAAATCCTTTTTCATTTCAGGAATTTTTCAATACTAATTAGTTACTTTTGCCTGCTGAAAGTAATGTCATGATCCGGACTCGTGGTAAAAGCTGCGTGAAGTTCAAGACTGCCAGACTATCCGTCTGTGCTTTAAAAAACTCTGTGGTAATGGAATAGTATTTTAGAAGACTTGGTTAGATCAAGAAGGCTGCATCATGAGATAAGACTGGCGAAAAATAGTGTCGAAGAGTGTTGTTATAATGAAAAGAAGAACCAATGTGTGAATAAACACTTTAATATCAAGCTTTCCGAAATTTTTGAAATTCCACCATCAATGATAAATTTATACTGAAAATGAAACACTGTCGGCATTTCATTACATACCATATGGCACAAAAAAAAGAATGTATCAAGTAAGTACAAGAAACTCGACATCACCACGGAATTAAACCAAAGTAGAGTTCTGCAAAATTTTCTTTTCTAGATCCACATCTGTGGCACTTCATGCTCTTCCAACTCGCGTCGTACCATCTTCACGCATACGTCTTCGGCATTTTGAAATTGGACACACTCTTCGCGTAGATCAGGATGATTCGAATTATATTTATTTGTTTTTTTAATAATAACTGATGCACACGGCCCGTTAAAAATGATGGGATTAGATATTTGTTCCTGAATAATTTGATGCACAAAACTTCAATGATGATGGCGATAGAGCACTTGGTATCGTACCATACTGGCCATTATGCTCATGTAACAAATACCACACGTCTATGCACTTTCCGTTTCATTAGAATTATGACTTAGAACTCGGTATTTTCTAGCATCAATGAGAAAAACTAACGAATGTTTGAAAACATGAAAAGTGTCTTCAAAACGTTTAGAAAGAGTCTTGGATGTCATTTTTTCTAGGTATTGATGAATTTAACTTTTGATAATTAGCGGACTCCTTTCCATAAGATGATTGATGATTATAGGCCTACTCTTTTGAAATAAAATTAATCCTAAATAAATTCTTGAATACGCAGTTGTTGATTGATTCAGTGTATTATATGGGAAATTCAAATAATATTATTTTCCATTCATTCTCGCTAAACAATTATTCAATCAGTCTTGTTCTCGTATAAGTTAGGTGTTCTAGATTAAATGAAATTACAAACGTACTGTAGAATTAGGATTCCATAGCATACCCCAGAAGTCAGTGAACTTAGTTGGGTCAACAAATATAGTAGTTATATATTAACTTGTTCATTGTAATGGAATTAAATAGTAATTCAACTCATGTAGTTCTTGTGAAAACATATTGTTTGATTTGCTCGATTGGTCAACTTCATTTTGTATAAAATAAGCGCACTTAAAAAAATTCACATCCTCAACGCTTCATTTGCTTGACAAACATTCCAAATGAAATTTTTCAAACAGTTGGCCGAGCTGATTTTCTACAATGATATGACTTAGAAAGCCACTGAATTCACAAACAAATCAACATCATACTGCATCATATCTGCGATACTCAATCTTTCTTTTTGTTTGCCCGTTACTCCTTTGTTCTCAGTGGATGTGAGCTCCTCCAAAAAGAATTTTTGACACTTGACGTTCAAATTGTCAGATATAACGGGCAAATCTGGATTTATATGCCAATAACAAAATCAAATACAATAAGGGTACCTGGAGATACATAGTAATAACAAAATAAGACTCAATAAGGGTACCTACATACACACAGTGATAACAAAATCAAATACAATATAGGTACCTGGAGAAATAGTAATAACAGATACAATTAGGGTAATTTAATAGCAGGCAGAATTTGAAAGTACGTGTATCAACACGCTGTGATGCTTTAAATTATATAAATATTTGCAACGCTAAACAACGATCTGCGCATCAGAAGTAACAGCTGTAACACGTGCATTCTACCAAAACAGAATTAACAGCTGCAAATCTTGCTCTCTGCCGCAACAGCAGCAAAAGCTGCAATTATTCTTGCATTCCATCTCAACTGAAGTAACAGCTATTACACTTGCATTCTTTCATGACAGATGTGACACCTGTAACACTTGCACTTAACCAAAATAGATGTAACAGCTAAAACGCACTCTACCACAATAAAAGTAGTAACTGTATGACTTGCTCTCTATCACAACGGAAGTAAGTGCTTCAACACTTGCACTCTACCGCAACAGATGTAACCAGTGCAATCCCTGCACTCTACCGCAACAGATGTAACCAGTGCAATCCTTGCACTCTACCGCAACAGATGTAACCAGTGTGATCCTTGCACTCTACCGCAACAGATGTAACCAGTGTGATCCTTGCACTCTACCGCAACAGATGTAACCAGTGTGATCCTTGCACTCTACCGCAACA
>JACJUY010007088.1:17257-39480 GCA_014220935.1 Platorchestia sp. MABIK
GGCGGGACACGCCCTCTTTTTTTGGTGGGACACGCCCTCTTTTTTTGGTGGGACACGCCCTCTTTTTTTGGCGGGACACGCCCTCTTTTTTTGGCGGGACACGCCCTCTTTTTTGGCGGGACACGCCCTCTTTTTGGCAGGAGAAGAACAGTGTTAGTTAAGGTAAGCTATTTTAGGTTGATGTGTTATTTTAGATTAGTATATTTACCTAACCTCACCCGGTGTTACGTCAATACTGTATTACAGTATATTTACGTGTCCGTTTCTTCACTTTTTTAAATGACATTCCTATAACTTCAAAGTTGAATAATTAAAAAATTACGCATCAGCAAGTAGAATGTCATTCATGTAAAATGTTTTTAAATGTGTTTTTTTAGGGATTCTTTGGAACAGATTTTTAATTTCCGTGAGGGCATTTAGCTGCAAATTGACCGAAAATTTACATATTTGGCAATGAATACTTTCATAATTTATTATTTCAGAGATCTTAGCCACTTCAATTAGCCATCGGTCAACAGCTGGTTATAACACTAATTTTGTGCATAATAAAACCTTAAAATTGTTTAAATAGTCTATTTTAAGACATCAGTCACAGAATTGGCTGTTGAAAACTGTTTAGCATGAAAATTGTTCTGAAACCATTGATTCAATCATACTAGTCATTTTGATATACATTTCATTAATGATTTGCCTTACCAAATTTGAGACAAAATTGATTTAGCTCCTTATAACTGCAAATGCTCTCTAGGCCTAGCCTAGTAAAGATTGTATAAAATGTGTTGTGATATTTACTCTTAAGGAGCAAAGAAATACTTTTAGTCTCACAAAGTACAGTAGTTTCATGGATCTTATCCTCAAAGGAATATAGCAGGTTAAAATTTCCAGTAGAAAATGCCAGCAGATTTGCATGGGTCAACAAATTGTGCCTAATTGTGCAAGGCCTGTTTGTCAATGCAGTGCCATCAAAATTTTGAATAGATCTATATCTAAATTAATAGTTGACAATACTGGATTCTAATAAATGTGCATTAAAAAATGTATCTGAATCTTCATCAGGATCAAATCTTGTGTGATAAAGCTGTTAAAGTATTTTTATGGAATGTTTATATCTTTTAAATTAATGGTGTGCAACAGTTTTCATTGTGAAACTATTGAGGTATGGTGTAAATTATTGAAATAATTATATTCAAAGCATGATTACACATAGTGATATTCCGATACCATTTTTTTGGCCGATACCGATACTCCGATACTTGGAAATACCGATACTTTGACTGATACTTTTACAATTATATTAAAATAAAATCACAATAAGCCCTACATGGTTGTTCTAATAAAATGATTTACTAATATGTCTAATAATAAAACAATATTGACAATAAAGTTTTCGATTAGGAATGATAAAATTGCTCTTGCTATGTTAACTATATTGTTTGATTCGTTTCCCGCACAAAATTTTTTGATTGCGTCATCTTTCCGCTTCATTTCGGATGATACCGTTATCAGCATGTGTGAACAAACAAGTATTCACTGTTTAGCAATCTTTATTTGCCAACTGAGGTTATTATCCGACAAAATTAATTGAAAATTTTTTTCTCCATTTACAGGCATAAACTAGTAATATAATGTAGCATTTAGTCTCAGAAATAGCAGCGTGAACGCAAGTAGTATACGTATGTACTAACACACAGTCTACAGAAGTAAACACGGCTCTGGAAAATGTTAATAATGTTAGTAACACTTAATGAATAATTTCTCCACAAAATGGTCATCAATTTCGTGTTTTTCACACCAAAATACATACTTTGGCGAAAAGAAAACATTAAAATTCAATAGGCCCCAAAACTGAAAAGATCTGCAAATACGCAACCAACTATAAGATTGTTTGTGAATTTTTCAAACATCTTAAAATAGAAAAAAAATGCAAGATTCATAATGTACGGCAATTTACATGCTAAATTTAAATAGAATTTTCAGCTACTTCTATACTAAATTTACAAAAACTTTAAAATGCATCTTCAACTTTATTTATTTGGTTTGATTTTTGTTAGCCTGTCACATATGTTAAAAAATGTAAATTGGGTCAAACTATATAGGTTTTAGTTGTAAAAGTATAATAATTTTATTTTGCTACTGTGTTTTTACTGTGTTTAATTATTCATGCTACATGGTTTTCACTCACTGACCGTATGTGACTCACCGGGAGTTAAAAGTAGTAAATTCAGTTAGCGGGCCTGATTAAACGCTGTAATTCAACAGTTAGCCAACTGATTTACTAGGTATGAATAGGCTCTTTATTTGATTACTAGTGTGCACGGCCCACCAAAAATGACGGGATTCAATACCTTTCTGGAACAAATTTTCCAAACGTGGATGACTAACAAATATATTTATCATAATAGTACTTAATAGTACGTGTTCGGATAATAGTACTCGTGATGAAAAGTATCATAGTACTTGCGCACTGGGGAAACTCGTATCACAGATACGGTCATTATTGCTACATTTATGAGTGTAACAGAGAAATGGAAGAAGCGGACTCCAAACAAATAAACCAAGGGTATTTTTAGGGAGTAGCAGGACCCGTGGAAATTCTATGGACAATGTCATTCTATGGACAATGCTAGGTGGACCCGTGAACAAATTCCGTCAACATTACTCGACCTTTCCTGTCCTAATATATCCTGATAATCAAGCATATCAATGCATGTAAGGGCCATCTTTCAATGTTACACTGAGATGTTCGGTATCCATGATACCGCACACTCAGACATCCTATGTATCTTAAGAAGCGGACACCAAACAAATATATAGATAAACACAAAACGGGTATTATTAGGTTAGATACTTTTACTTTCACGATTCATGACTTTCATTTTCACAGTGAAATACGTATTATTGGAAAGTATCGACCAAATTTTGCCGATACCGATACTGCCAATACTGGTACCAATACATTGGTACATCACTAATTACACATCAGATGCACTATCACTATAAAAATTTGATTTATTTTAAATGCTAATTTTTATGCGTAACTGTTGAAATATTTTGAGTACAGTACAATTAACAGTTTTTTTTATCACCAAACACTATTTGGTTTTCCAATTTCTGTTGCTTGTATGATATTACTGAGATCAAAATAAACAACTTTTCTTCAATGCACTTTCCATCGTAAATCAGTATTTAACGAGTTATAGCGGTATTTTTAATTTTTGTTTTTCATGGCCTGAATGAACATTACATCATGTTAGGTTGGGTAGGTTAGCTTAGGTAATCTTATTTAAACAATTGCACTCACCTGGAAATGAAATTGCTTCATCATTCTTTTCTATAAATTTGACAATTGTTCTAAAATAATTTGATCACACAAATGATTAGTAAATATCAGGACAGCCATGACGTCACTCGTTGCATTTGAATTGGTTACAGTTTTATATTGCTGTAACTTGTTAAATACTAATTTTTGATGAAAATTGTATAGAAAAAAGCTGCTTATTTTGATTTTATTACCATTAATCAAGCAACAAACAATGGAAAATTGATTATTTGAGCAAATTTGAGCCATGGAAGATGAAAATTAACATGCCGCTATAACCCATTAAATACTCATTTACAACGAAAAATGCAAAGAAGAAAAAGTGTCTATTTTTATTTCATTACTATACTACAAGCAACAAATGTATGAAAAGCGATTAATTTTCAGTGGTAACGATTAACCCTATGATAAACATGTTCAAGTCAGTGATGTAAGGAGACAGTACACATTGAAAAAAGTCCGTAATTTACGGATGGATTTCTCTGTAATTATTTTAGGTGTCAAATGATGCCACAATTTTATGATTGATATGTTTTTTTTTGTCTCTTCATAAGAGCTTTTTTATAAAACTCCAAAAAATTAGGATTTTGAAATTGTTTCAAGTCTAACAATTTAAGAGCTACAGAATCACCAATACATTTTTAAAAAGCTTATGTAGCTATCTAACGATAAGGGCAAATGAATTTTAGATGATTTTTTTAATTTTAAGAGTTGTCTGAAAAATTTTTTTGACTTTTTTCTTCTTTTTGTGCTGTATAATTTTCAAAATAAATATTTAAAAAATTGAGCCACCCTTATTGTTAGAGTTTGTTAAATTCTATCGACTGATATATTTTCCATTCTTGTACCCCAAAAATTGTGAAAGAAGCAGGCATTTGAAGAAACCAATATGTAAGTTTCCAAAAATTTAGTACACTGATATGTTCTTTAAACAGTAGATTCCCCTTTTAATAGATCTATTTCACTATTGCCACATGCCATGCAACAAGACTAGATTAGCCACCCAAGTACTATATTGTTCTCTGCTCATCTACCAAAGTCTTTAAATTAAGGGGAACTTCTACCCAAAAGCCGCAAAATTCTTTATTTTTTTATTATTGCTTTCCCTAGAGAAGTGCTTAGTTTACAAGCTGGCAAACTTTCAGAACAATCTGAGTATTGTAAGGGAGGGCAACAAGGTCTTGAAGGAGGGTTGAAGCACGTCTCTTGAAGAAAAAGCACGCCAAAGAGGACGCTGCAGCGTACGCTCCTGGTGCGTTTTGGATGCACCCTGTTACCACTTGTGGTACCGGTTCTTTCAAGGATCCGCAAAAACTTACTAAAAAGATGTTCTAATGTTTAGATTACTTTCAGAACATCAACCGCATCAATTTTTCCAAGCAATATAGCTTGCAAATAAAAAACCTGTTTCTCGGTAAGATAATGCACTTCCTGAACAGTAGAAGATAAGGAACTCATTGTGCATTCAATGAGACCTAAATCATTGCTCTACAATAATAACTTTCGGAGGAGATAGCTTTTGGAAATACCCTATTTTATCACCCATTATATTCGTAATAATTTAGAAAATGGAAAAAAGTCTGGGGATCTGACTCCTATTTAGTTTCAAAAATACATACGTATGCCAAATTCCATAGATCTAGATCCCATAAAACAAACGTGACAGCCATTTCTTTGATTTTGGGTAGACGTTCCCCTTGAGAATCTATTTTGGTATTTACAAAACTCCCTTGTTTATTATTTACAAAACTCCCTTGTTCAAAACTTCCTTGTCCTGCATTCAGTAATAACACAATTTTGGTATACGTTAATGGTAGCATTGTATTGTAGATACAGTTTGTCACCAATGTTGACATCCCAAATAATTTAATTTTTTAAGTGAATATAAATGCTCTTTATTGCTGCAGATCAAAGCAGCTTTTTGTAGAATGCTCTATTTATTGTTCCTATGTAAAGTTAGGCTGCTTTTGTACTTTCTCCCCTCAGGGGGATACAACAATTGTATCTGTGGGAATTAGCACTCCCAGGGGGAAAATGTGAGGAGCCAACCTGAGAATTAGGTAGGCCTTCTTTTTGTTGAAATGATTTTTTTTCTTTTATTAAGTTGAGACCACTTTTTTTTGGTTCACTACTGTCCTGTTTTTCAGTACCTCTGACTTTCTTCTTCAACTTTTATCTTATTTCATGAACTTCTTCCACAACTCACTGTTTCTGCCTAGATTTCTCATTTTCTTATCTCCATACTAAATAGTGCCTCCCTCCTTCCTTTCTTTGATATGCTCTTTTTTGTAGAGGTTAGGAAGGCTTAAACTAACCTATAATCTAATCTCTTTTTTGTAATTTCTTCTACAAAATTTCTAAACATTGTAATTAAATTCAATATACTCTGCAAGCTCTTTAAAGATATTTCTTATTACATTAATAGTTTTCTTTTATGGGCTTGCAACTAGTCTGCATTCTCTTTGCATGATTAAGTAAATGTTGTCTAACCTAGCAGGTCATGGTTGTTGATAGAAGTAAAGGCTTGGACTTTTGTACTTCATTTTCCTGCTGCTCCTCATAATTATTGTGGTAAAAAGGGCTCCAGTCAATCGCCTTCAAAATCTGAAATTCACGTTAAAAAATTGATGCATTTGTGACACCCCTCAGGGGGATACAATTATGTATCTATGGGAATTAGCGCACCCAGGGGGAAAGTGTGAGGGCCTGAGCTGAGAGTTAGGTAGGCCTTCTTTTTGTTGAAATTAAATGGTGTTTGTTATGTTAAGGACCACCTTTTTTTTGGTTCACTGCTGTCCTATTTTTCAGCACCTACTACTTTCTTCAACTTTTATCTCATTTCATGAACTTTCTCAACTTACTGTTTCTATGCCCTTTCTGCATAGATTCTGCATTTCCTTAACTCCATAATGAATGGTGCCTTCTTTCTTCCTCTTTGGATTGCATTTGTTGTGGATAGGGAGGCTTAAGCTAACTAATAATCTAATCTGCATTTGTGACAAATTTATTTGAAAAATTGATGGAAATAAAGATTTGTGTGCTTTTGGTTAAGCTAAAACAATTCTCCATGTATTTAGGCAAAATGAGAACATGAGATAGAAATTGTTCTATAACTCCAAACACAAACTTGAAATTTCAAAATGTCAAATAGATACTGATGCAAACCAATGTGAAGAATTTAATGTTAGAAAATATAAAAATAGTAATCAAGACTTGAAGAAAAATAAATTCTGTGTAGACCAACCTCTGCCATTGAATTTATAGGCTAATAATAATGCTAAGACTCATTCCTAAATTGCTTAATACTAATTTGTTAAAGTTATGAGATCTGAAGTTCATAGAAAAAAACTGAAAAAAATGTCAAAAATTGAAATGGTATTTATGACCAGTATATCAAGAAATATTTATGAAAAGTAGTAAGGTATGTGCTGCAAAAGTTGTCAACACAGCCCATAATAACTGCAAAGATAGTGGGCTCTTCATTTCACACATTTCAAATTTAGTCTCATATTTTTATTGTGGGGAAGGTGAATAAGGTGCTAACAAACTTCCTCAATGGTAAATTGGCAAAGAACTCATCTTGAGCTCTTTTATAGGGATGCCTCTGAGTGTACTTCAAATTGGACAATGTGTAACCTTTCCGTATCCTGGGGCTATTTATATCAGCAGGCTGGTGGATCTCACTAGAGAAAGTGACTCACAAAATAAGAAAATGAACCGGTTGCCAGTTGTGGAAAACTTTACAGTAAAAACTTTCAGTGTGAGGGGGATTGGTCTACTTGATCTGCAGAATTTTCTTCTCAGAGTTACCAGAGAAAGTGAACTTGGTTAAATATGAAAATTGAAAAATTGTAAACTGCTATGAATGAGTTAATGGTGAGATGAGAGGAACAATAAATGAAAAATGTTACAGTTATGCTATTGGCAAAGTAATTATGATTAAAATAGCAAAGAGAGTCATCTTTGAGGGATTAATCAATCACTTGCAAATTTTAACTGAATGGAGTAGACTTGAATATAATGCATAAAACTGAAGGTTTTAACTTTACATTTTTGCTATAGTAGCATATATATGTACATGGAATAACTGCATGCAGGCTTTATGCAATGACAGGGATAGGCTGGGAGGACTTGCATGATCTGTTGCTTCTACAGCAGCTGCATAAGTTAGAGATGTGAAACCTAAAATAGGAATAATACATGTCTGTGAGCAAGCACACAAGTGTTTGTGAAATGATCTTCCATTCACCTACTGTGGCTATTTTCTAGGCAAGACTTGAAGTGTCCCTTTTATCCCATGGAATACTGAAGTGCTCTTAACTCATTTATTAGTTGACAGACACTGTCTAATAAAGACCCTTCAGAAGCATACAACTGTTGTATATATGGGAATCAGTACTTCCATTGGAAAAACTTGATGTCCTGTTGCTGAGAATTAGGTAGGCCTTCTTTTTGTTGAAATGAAATGTTTTTTGTTGAGGATCAATTTTCATTAATCACTGCTGTTTTACTTTTTGGTACTTTTAATTTTTTTCTTTAACTTTTATCTTGTTTCATAGCCTTCCTTCTTAAGTTATTCTGTTTCATAGCCTTCCTTCTTAAGTTTCTGTCTCTATGCACTAGGGAACTTGCATAGGAGCACACCTTGTACTTAGATTCTGCATTTCTTCAACACTATCCTAAATGGTGCCTTCCTCTCTTAGGAATGTCTTTATAACAGTTAGGGGGGCTTGAACTAACATCTAATCTAATCTTGTCTAATGAAGAGCAAATTCTCCTGTGGCAGAATTTTACCATCACAAAATTGATTCCATTTTAAATTTTGAAGTTCAATTTGAGTTGCAGTTGTTTGTGTATGTATGTACAGAAGGGCAACATCCGGAATGTTTAAGTTTCAAGTGATTATTTCAAATGCGAGTATGCTCAGGATATTGCCATTTATTTGTTGTAGTTCCTTCGGTGTAAGTAAGCTTGGAAGTTGTGTGTAGGATGCGTGATTGCATTTCACTTTTCTCCCTCTATAATGATGGTATTGAGTGACAGACATAGAAGCAAAAGGATAAATTTGATTTTGGCTCGTTAAATTGCCCCACTGCCTGAAATATTTAACTTCCACCTTTGTTACTTGACGTGAGTTGGTAGAGAGATTAAATTTGTCATTTGTTTCATCATTTAATATGCATTTATGAAATGATTTTTTGTACCAGGCAGATGAATCTGAAGATTTAGTTACAAAATTTTCTTTGAGAGAGTTAGCAATTGTAAAAATCTCCATGGATAAGGCTTCTCATTTGTAAAATATTTACCGATAGCTCAAGACGATAATTTTTTATTCCAGATCCCTGGTGGAGTCAGCCTCGAGCAACTCTTGCACTACGCAGAGCAAAGGCATGCACTCCAAATTCTCCGTCCCTGAAACAGACGAGTCTAACTCTTCTGTTGTGGTGTCAGACTCAGAGTTGTCTTTTGTTCCTCCATCTCAAGCTGTTGCTTCACTTTCTCCCAAAAAATTGAGTTTAACTCCTCCTAACACGAATGTTATACCAGAGACCCATGGAGTTGTAGAAGAGTCCAGTGATGATTCAGTTGTGGATGATTCCCTAATAGATGTATTTGATGGTAAATGTCCTCAAGGAAAGTCTTACATTAGTAAAAATAAAATGCCATCCAACAGTAGGTCATCCATTCACTCATCTATTGTTAATGACACGTGCCAGTCATTGTCTTCCCCAATTACCTCTCCTGGTGATGGTGGTTCCATGAATGCTAGCCATGGCTGGCCAACCACCCCCCGTGGCTCGTCCAGACCGCAGCAAGCTATGGTCAGCACCCCCACGCTGGACCCAGCCACTCCTGCTGGTCGGTGGCGTGAGTCTGTCGTTGCCGGGTTGTCGGATGATGAACAAGAAAGTCCTGTACATCCGCTCAGGAAATCAAATATTCATTTACCTAATGAAGTGTCTGAGAATGAATTGGAATATTTGTTACAAAATTCCAATCACTCCTCCAGCAAGATGTCTACTCCAAAGCATTTTATGCCCAAACAGACGGTTCGGAATATGGCTAGTGCTAAAGATGTGTCTGCAACTGATACAAAACGGGTCAGCAATAATTACAAAAGTAAAAACACAAGTAAGCAGTCAATTGTGACTTCCCTTGCACAGGAAGATAGTTTCAACGAGAGTCCTGTGATGTTTAAGCAGAAAAGAAGGCCTTGTGTAGTCATAGGCAGCGATGATGAGGATCTTGACTTGTCGGTCACAATAAATAACACATCAAGTGAGGAAGCTGATGCTTCAATAGTTTCTGAAAATAGTGTTGAGACTCAAGAAGATGACTTCTCTGTTATTCACAACGGAACTGGTGCATCTCCTCAAGATGTGTCTATTTCGTCCTCAACAAAATATGGAGGCAAGTATGTCATAAAGAAAAAAAGTTTGAGCAAGGCTGTGTCTCCATGTGGTGTGAAGTCGAGCAATATTTCTATTGGTAAAAATAGCACGACCGATGTCAGTGTTACCAATGAATCATCCCTTGATGTATCTAATTCATCCATTCAAGAAATTCAGTCCAAGATTGATCAAAAGAAAAAACTGGTAAAAACAGTAGATCTTCATAAATTGCCCGATAAAGGAGAACGCATTAAAGAGCAAATCAGTGAATTGGAAAAATCTTTGTCTGATCTTTCCATGAACTCAAGCATTCACGACAGTTCGATCTCACTGGCTAATTCTTGTGAGGCATCAATTTTGAGTGTATCTTCTTCTAGTGAGACTGGGAGTCCACAAACCAATTTGCCAACTGTCAACACTATTCCTGTCAATTCTTCAAATGTTTACCGGTACGAGCCGCCACCGAGTTTTTCCCCAGAAAAGCTAGGTGCTTTAAAGCACGAACATGCCAAGGACGCGGTTGCTGACATCAAAGAAACCTTAAACAGAAAGAAGAAATTGTTCAAAGCTACCAATCTAAGACACTTGCCAGACAATGGTGAAATGCTGAAGAAAGAAATTACTGATCTGGAAAGAGAACTGATGATGATTGAACTCAAGGCTGGTCCCACTGTCGTTCGCCAAGATACAGCTCCTAACTATGAACAGAAACCCCTTGAAAAGCTGACAAACGTGAATACAGTGAGCGTGAGCAAGGGTGGAGCTAGTGTCGATGCTCGGTATTTGCCGCCTAATATGCCTCAGCATGTGATTGATGCTTTGTACGCTGCTGAGCACAATTATGGAGGCAGAGATTACGGTGGTAAAATTTCACACGCCAGGGAACGAGAAATGGTTCGAGTCACTAGTGACACCCTCGAACATTTCACTGATATGATCAAAAGCATGCCTGACGTTGATAATCTCGACCCCAACAAAGTTCAAGAACCTAGGGGCCTGAAAGTTGACCTTATGCCCCATCAAAAGCGAGCGCTTGCTTGGCTTCTGTGGAGGGAGTCTCAGGATCCTCCTGGTGGTATACTTGCCGATGACATGGGCCTTGGAAAAACTCTTACGATGCTCTCTTTGATCCTTCGACATAGAGAGCTGCTTGAAGAGGGTGCCATCCAGGACTTCGCCATGAAATCCGTGAGAGATGAAGATGAGGACGACGATGAATCTGTTAAGAAGACTCACGGGTGGCTGGCAAGGAGCAATAGACAAAAACTAAAGAAGACTCAGTCCACGTTAGTCGTTTGTCCTGCCTCGCTTATTGGTCAGTGGGAGCGAGAGGCACACGAGCGCGTGTCAGGCCGTCGTTTGTCTGTATTGGTGTACCACGGAACGAAGAGAGACACTTCAGTGAGCAGGATATGTCAGCATGACGTTGTTGTTACTACCTACCAACTGGCAATGAAAGAAGCATTTGGCAAAGGAGGATGTTCCAAAAAGGAAAAAAATTCTGATGGAATTCCTCATGTGATTCGAAGCGATCAAGGTAGCCTGTATCAGATCGGATGGGCTCGAATCATCTTGGATGAAGCTCACATTATTCGGAATCACAAAAGCCAAACTGCGCAAGCCATGTGTATGTTGAAGGGCGGCCGACGCTGGATTGTGACTGGCACTCCAGTTCAAAACAAGGAAAAAGATGTGTTTTCACTTATTAGGTTTCTTCGTGTTGCACCTTTTGATGATTATACATGTTGGAAGCATCAAATTGAAAATAACAGCGTACAGGGCATGCGCCGACTCACCATGATAGTGAAAGCAGTTCTTCTGAGACGCACTAAAGACCAAGTGGACAAAGTGACCGGTGAGCAACTGGTGAAACTTCCCGAGAAAACGGTTGTTGAGCACAAACTTTGTCTGTCGCAAGAAGAGCGTCAGATTTATGATCGAGTGTTTACTTTTTCGAAAAACTCTTTGTGTGAATACATGAAATCGCACGAACAAAAAGAAATGGAGAAGGAAGCTAAAACTCAGGTTGGTCGTAAAGTGCCTGTTATAGAGGCAAGCCAGTTCACTCCTACTCTGAACCTTAGCAACTTTGTTGACAGCGGCATCAAGACTCATCATCTGTTGGTGCTGCTGCTCAGACTGCGTCAGATTTGCTGCCATCCTACTCTTATTAAAGCTGTGAGTATTTTTGTTGTGCGCCTTACTCCACGGTTCTGCTGTCTTGCTCTGTTGATACTCTTTAAAAGTATGGACTGTAGTGGGGAATTCTGACGTCTTCTGAAAAATGTATACTGCTAAGTTCGGTTTACGTAATGGATAAGCGTGGTGGTAGTTATAGGTTACATAGGTTGATGTCATTTGGTTCTAGATTTACAGTTTTCATGCCCACCAGTTTCAAAAGGAGGGAACCGGCGAGTTATTTTAGTAACTGCATCTCCTATTTCATCACTCTGTGGGTCATGCTTTCATTTCGTTATCACGGTCCTCTCCTGGGGAGACAACTATTGTGTCTATGGGAATAAGCGCTCCCCGGGGGAAAATGTGACGTCCCGAGCTGAAGGTTAGGCAGGTCTTCCTTTTGTTGAAATAGAGTCGGTTTTTGTTTTGTTTTAGACCATGTTTTTTCGATTTAGAGCTGTCAGTATTTCAGTTCCAGTAACATACTTCAACTTACATCTTGTCTCCTGAAGTTTTTCAAACTTTCTGTTTCTATGCGCAAAGTGTGCGGATACACCTTTTACATAGATTACCCATTCTCTAAACTCATTACTAAAGGGTGTCTTTTTCTTTCCTCTATTGGAGAAACTTTTTTGTGGTAAAGGAGGCTCAAACAAACTTGAAATCTGTAATCTAATGCAAAACGGCTAATGCGTATTTCTCATGAATTAAAGAATACTCAGCTGAACGAGTGGCTTCTTGCATCTGTCCACTGGTGTCTTGGTGTGTCACTATTTTTGTGCGTAATTGTTAAGTCTATCTTCATTTTAGAGCTCTGGAAGAATCATGGTATTTTCATGTCAAATTGAAAGACTTTGGCAAAAAATTGAAAGAAAATGTATTGTTTAATTTGGTCAGAGCAGAATTTCCATTGTCGGAAAAGTTATAGCCCTTGGTACTAACGTTCTTTCTTGCTCTTGTCAGTTTTTTGCTTTCAGATATCGGCTTAATCGCCACACTTTACTATTACTTACGTAATGGAAATGGCAATAATGTTTTTCCACCGCTGTTTTACAGATGGTTGGCGATGAGGATGAAGAAAACCACGATATTACCGATGGTGACAAAGGTAAGGACCTGAAGTGTGTAATGAGCGTATCCCGGATCGGGATTCACAACCTTTTCAATATTCCCTGTTGATTTAATTCTTCAGCTGCGGTGAGGTCGATCAGAATACAGCATCAGCATCTGGGCATTATTGGCTATTCTTTTATTTACTCTTCTGCATATTGACAGACTCGTTGAGACGTATAGAGAACTAGAGCTGTTAGAGCCCATTTGAGTTTTCTTTTAAATGTTGTTGAACTGTACCGCAGCCTCTGTGACAACGAGAAAAAATTTTCATGAGAACTATTGGAAATTAAATATAGGTTTTTATGAATTTAAAAGGCGTCTAAATTTTATTTTATTTGTAATGTTAATTTAGAATGCAATTTTTTACTATAAAATTATTTTACTAAGCGGAACCTCTCTAGAATATACTACTATTGTATTGGGAATTAGAGTATAGCATCAGCATCACTGTTCTCTTGATCATCAGCAACCAGAGGTGCATCATAACCCGAAAAAAATAGTTTTTCATGTGAAAACAAGTCATTCATTTCTAGCCAACGTCTTGTATCAATAAATCAAAGCATTTACGTTGCCATTCTCACCATCCAAATGTACGTTGAACAACCATGACACCATTCATCTGTTGGCTCCGCCTTCTTTCGAAGGCAGTATCTTGTTTTCGAGTCCACATTTGCTCGACTTTTTACTTCAGTATTGCTGCTGCATACAGCAATCTTCCACTGTCCCGTACTCTTCACAGCATTAAATTTTATGTTGCACAAGTACCAACATTATTGTGATCTTCTGACTGATACTTGAGGCCTTAAACACAGCTCCAAAGAGGGTTAATTTTGTTTCAATCGTGTAACGCCAACCTCGCGTTAAGACAGTCGTAGTCATGTTGTACTTTGTGTTGCAGAGGGCCTGGAAGTAGCTCTGCTTGCCCAGCTGCAGGACATGACTCTGCAGGAAGTGGACGATATCAAGCAGGAGGCGCAGCAGCAACTCCAGCAAAAGGTACGTTATTTATATTTTCATCTGATTTCCATCGTGGAGTACTGCTGCATTTGCTGGTGACTAGTCTAGTTAACTTGAGTTCCCTCTTGCTTTGACAAACTGGGTAAATTCAATGTGAACTTATTATTCACTTATTAGTTTCATTTAAATTTGCGATTTGAGGGCAAAATGACCTTTCGTGTACAGGGAAACCTTAAAAACTCATTATGCTCTCAATCTCAGTATTTGAGTTTTCTGAAGACAAAGATTCATGGGCGTGGCGTCTCTTGTACTGCTGTATCTTGTAGCTCAAACGCGCGTGCGACGCTACATTTGTTGGCTGCATCGACTTGCTGAAGTTGTGCCTCATTTCACAGTATTACTGAATGTTACACTGTTGGTGGTGAATCGGAAATTCAGGTTGGGCGAAGCTTGTATCATTGCAGAAGTATTAATGCTCTCAATACCACTGACTTTCAGTGTTTTTCAATTCTAAGGAGTTCAGATGTAAATAAAATTTGATCACTTGCTGAGGAGTGGTTTTCTGAAAATCTTCATTGAGTATGTCGAATTTGTTCAAGTATTTCATGTATATGTGAAAAACGTTGGAGCTGTTGATGGGTGAAATTTTAATTCTTCATTTGCAATCTATTTTTGAAAGGAATCAGAAATTCAGTTGCAACCATCAGTGGTTTCTGTCCTGAATTTTGGACAGAAAGTAAAAAATTTATTAATGACGTTTAAACCGTGGGACGCGCAAACTTCCGGTTTCCAGTCTAGATTTATGAGATGTTAGCTCAACATTCTCAAAGATTAAGATTAAATTCTGCCAAGGAGCATGCTTTTTGATGTCAATGTGTTAATGATCTGTTGAAATTTTAAAGTAATATTTCTTCAAGTTAATCAGAATTCCAGCGACGGTACAAGAAAACTTTTGTTTTATCCTCAATAATCTTCGTGAGAAAATTGAATCTAGGGTAAAAAAAACAATTAAATTTTTTCTTCGTCTGAGGTTGAGTTCGTATCGTAGCCTGTCGATACGAGAAAGCTTTTAGGATGGACACGGCCCATTTTTTCGGCGTCTTAAACGTAGGATTGTTTTTTTTTATGAGCCTTTCATTTCTCGGGGGCTGGAGATGATCCTTGTGGTTTGTGCAGGATTGAGTGTGCTTATGGAAGCCTCGCTTCGTGTTTGACATAATTCAAAGTTGTTGGTATTTAGAGTAGCATCCTCAACTACTCATAAGCCTGGTCAAATTCTTCTTTAGGAGTTCATCCTGTTTTATTTTCACGTTTTGTTTTCACTTTTCTCCACGTGACTTGAACAAAAATAAACGTTACATAAAAGCTTTCATTTCCCTCTCTTTTATCAGATCATTGCATGTGTCTCTTGAAGATTTTTCGTTGCATCAAATTTAATAACAGCCATTTGCGGAGAAAAAAACGCGGAAAGCTGGGAGACGAGGTAATGAATGTGTATAGTAATGGATAACTTGATATTCAATTCTGTTTTATTTACCTCTTCAGGGGGATGCAACTATTGTATCTATGGGAATCAGTGCTCCTAGGTGGAAAATGTTAGGTATTTAGCTGAGAGTTAGACAGACCTTCTTACGTTGAAGTAAAATAGAATATTTGTTGTGTCAAGAACCATATTTTGTTCGGTCCACTGTTGTTATTTTTCCAACGTAATTTTTTTCTTCTTTGTCTTTTATCTTGTTCCATAGAATTCTTTCAATCTTGCTATTAATGTGTGCTTGAAGAAGGTATGCAGCCTGTGCATGGAATTCCCATTCCCTTTATGTCATACTGAATGGTGCGTTCCTTGTTCTCCTAGGGAACACTTCTGCTGACGTTACGGAGGCTCAGATTAACTAGTTATCGATAATGTTAATCAGCTACCATGTCATTCGATTGTGATCTGCGTTCATGTATCATTCGATAGAGGAAATTTATAAAGTCCTTTAAATTTTGTCTGTGTAATTCAACAATTTTGCAATGTAGAAATAATTTTAGATGCGTAGTAACATCAGAGGATCTTGATATGATGTCCAGTGAAATCACGTTAACAATTCTGGACTTGGTTGTTGCGTTAATTCAATACTCCCAACCTTTTAATGGGGCTTGTCGCTTGCCATGTTCGTCCAGCGTGTAATTTCCCGTTGATGTGTCAGAGAGTGCGTAGGTCGCAGTAAACACCACATTCTCAATACTAGGCTGCTTTTACAATTTTCATCAAAGGACCCCAAGTTTTCTCGATCCAGTCATACGATACAATGGCGCATCCAGCATGAGTCGCAATTTTAATCACGGTGAAGGTATGATAGATGGTTTCATGACGTGTTCATGCCATGCATTCTCCTACTTTAGAACAAAGCTTTCTGGCGGGAGATCAGAGCGAATCTTTGTGGGAAAAGAGAGCTTTTCTGCCCCACTCTGTTTGAGATCATCTCCCAGTCTTGTCAGGTAATAACTTCATTACTGTACTATTCTTCTACTACGCGTGTTGCTAATGTAGTGAAGAAACTCCTGGAACTTTTACTCCCTGCGATAGCCGCTTAGCTCAAAGTCTCACACATTTCATTTGCCGCCTGTTGGTCACTAGAACCATGGACCCCAAAATGAACAGTTTGGAGGTATACCCAGCACCAAATGAATCGTTGGATAGAGTGGAAACGAAAGAGAGTAACGCTGCGTAGTTCACAGGATATGTGCTTCACCACATCACTGGGAGCTAATAGTGCCGTATGCGTTATAGTAAAGCACGACTATGAAATGTTTCATTGATGATCTATTGATCGACGCCTTTGATAGACTAGTAGCAAGTTATTTTCTAAACACACTGCTTTGAAGTGGAATTTTTAATAGAAGAACGTTCAACTATTATTCATATATTTTAATTTCACGTTATTTTTCTCGTAGATGGAAGCATTTCTAGCCTTCAAACCCCTCGGGGGGATACAACTATTGTATCGATGGGAATTAGCACTCCCAGGGGAAAAATTTGTGAGGGCCTGAGCTGAGAGTTAGGTAGGCCTTCTTTTTGTTGAAAGAAATATTTTTTGCTGTGTTAAGGACCACCTTTTTTGGTTCACTGTTCTGTTTTTCAACATTTTCTATCTTCTTCAAATTTTATCTTGTTTCATGAACTTCTTTCCCAACTTACTGTTTCCAGGCCTCTTCTGCATGTATTCTGCATTCCCTAATATCCATACTAAATGGTGCCTTCCTCCTTCCATTCTTCGATACGCTCTATTTTGTAGCGGTTAGGGAGGCTTAAACTAACCTATAATCTAATCTTCTAGCCTTCAAAATGTGACCTGGCTAGCAAGCCAGGTCAGCCTTCTAGTCTTTATTTCTGTTTCTTGTGATCCTCTACGCGTCACTTCCTGGTGTATGAACTCTAGGTGGGTAAAACTGACAGTTTAAAAAAATAGTAACTATGCACTATCTGAACTGGCATATAGGTACAAGGTACAGTTGCTGCATCACTCTCCACTCTAATGCAAGACCGGGTTGATGCTGAAGTTGGTTTTGAAGGCCAAGTCCCATAAAGCACAAACTGCACAATAACTGTTGTTTACAACTGAACTTCGTTGTAATGGGCGTAAATCACGGAATAACCCTGAACTGATACTTGAGCGCTCCGTAATTATATCGTCTTTGTTTTTCCATTTCTCACAAGAAATTTTGTGTCTTGTTTATTCCTCAGAAGAAACTGTGGTAATACTTTACTCTATTTCAGGTGTGTAACTACCCTCTTGTATTCTTGCAGTTCTTCACTCTGAACAACCCTGCGTTCGACCCTGAAACTACGAGCTCCAAGATCGAGCGCATCATCGAGGAGTTGGTGCGAATCAAGGAAAAAGGTAAGTTTGTATTTGTCTTTTTAGCCTTTACTGTGCGGTTTACCATGTGTGCTCGCACTCTTATTCTTTCATTGGTGCAATTGAAGCCAGTTGAGAGCTATTAATTTTAACTTTGCTTGGTATTTAGGTGCAGCAGATTTGTAATGAGGTAATGAAACCCAATTGTGAAGTTATTTCTTTGAACTAACTAAGGAAGTAATAAATGTGAAATCAGATATGCGGATTGACGTGCGCTGCGTTATTCAGTTGGTCTGAACACCTTTCTTGTAGGTGGATGGTGGCTCTAAGTTCGAAAAATTTTCAATTACTTCCTCATTCCAATAACCGTTGTAGAAAGTGTTCTCCGCAGCTCTAGCGTCCCGCCGAGCTGTCAGTTCGTGTTAAATCTTTGTATGTGTCCTGATGGATAAATCTAGCCAAGTTTTATTTTACAGCAATATATTCTAACTCGCAATATAGATTATATTTCTGATAAATACTTATATTCTGTTAATTCGAACCAATCGCCATCAAGATGAGCTTATGCATGGTGGACTATTTCATGTTATAATTTCTTGTTTCGAAACCTCTTGTTGACTTCATCTTTAACTGCTGTGCTGGAATGAAAATTCTAATGAAAAATCTCATCTATGCATTCACAAATAGCACAGTGCAGAGTGATCCTAGAACTTCATCGTGATCAAGCCACAGAGCGCGCTTAACGCTCGCCAACATTTCCTAGTTGATGTTATCCGAGCCACCAGTATAGATACTTGACTCATTGCCAGTGAATGCTGAGGCGCTCTAAACATAGTTTTGAAATCTTATTTAATTCAAAGTTGTTGAAAAAAAGTAATGAAAAGATTCGTGTTCATTGAACTAATTTTTTATACATGCTTCCCAACCCTTCATGAGGCTCAGGGTAGGCTATAGATTTAGGTTAGGAAGGTTTGTCTATCCTGTGCTTGGGGACTGGCGCCCCCGGGAGAGATACTTTTAGGTACCTCAGCTATAGGTAGGCCTTCGAGACTTTTACCTAAGGTGCCCATTTGCTTCGTTTGGTTTTTATGTTTTCTTTGCTATCTCTTCTTAGTCCTTTCTCTCCTCTTCCTTCCTAACTTTGTGTTTAACTGCGCAGGGTATCCGGTGTGGAAATACATCTTGTGCATAGATTCTTCGTTTTCCGTGGTACATACTGAATGGTTCCTTCTCTTTGCTGTCTTGAGATTGACTTCGTTGCAGCTAGGGGGTCCTAACTAATTTGTTAATAATAAACATAATAATGATAATCAGAATTACGCACAATAAAAGTCTAGTACCATTTACCTTAGATATAATTAATTGGTATTAACTGGAAAATTTTCACACACTACCACTCATGTAGTCCAGTTCATTATTAGCTTTTCACAGTTCATAATGTTTCCCATCCTTTTGGTACTGAACTAATGCGCAAAAATGATTTTCTTGTTTCTTCTGATAGAACGTGTCTTAATTCCTGTTGTGTTAGGAAAGAATTTATTTCAGGTATGCTGCCAGTCACAGTTTTCCATTCCATGTTTTCCCTCTGCGTTTATTACTCGCGCTGCCTCACTACGACATTTGCTGCTACTTATTTGAGCGCTGTCATTCCGAAGGGCGCACAGACATGCAAGGCAATCCGGACCCCAAGAATGGCTTCCGAGAGAAGGCGGTCATAGTGTCACAGTGGACGTCGATGCTGAAGATCGTGAGGGACCACCTCATGCGGTGCGGGATGAAGACGCATATCATAGACGGCACCGTGCCTGTCAAGGACAGGACGCCCATCGTCACGGACTTCAACAACAACCCAAAGGGACCTAAAGTTCTGCTTCTTTCCCTTGGTGCCGGTCAGTTCAACTTATGCACACAATGTACCAAAAAGTTCCAGTTGCTGTCAAATTTTGGACAGTACTTGGTTTCGTCACTATTACTTTCGTATTTGCATTTAACATGACTGTAAAAGTTTCTGTGCATTGTATTAGAGCTGCATCATAAATGTAATTTCAGATATTATCCAGTAACTTTGTCTCCTGTGTATTCGGTAGTACGCCATGGACAAACACTCAATACCCCCAGTGTCAGGCAACCATTATAGTCTACGAACCAGGAGCTGCGTTTCTATTCTCAATAAGACAGATCTTAAATATCAAGCACCCCTCAGGGGGATAAAACTATTGTATCTATGGGAATTAGCGCTCCCAGGGGGAAAATGTGTGAGGGCCCAAGTTGAGAGTTAGGTAGGCCTTCTTTTTGTTGAAATTAAAAAATTTTTTGCTATGTCAAAGGACCACCTTTTTCGATTCACTGCTGTCCTGTTTTCAGCACCTACTACTTTCTTCTTCAACTTTTATCGTGTTTCATGAACTTCTTTCCCTAACTGTTTCTATGCCCCTTCTGCATAGATTCCGCATTCTCTAATATCCATATTAAATGGTGCCTTCCTCTCTTCGATACGCTCTTTTTTGTAGCGCTTAGGGAGGCTTAAACTAACCTATAATCTAATCTTAAATATCAAGCACGGGAATCAGGGTTCACTCTTCGTTTCAGAAGACACAAATGACGGGTAAAATTACGTTGAACCACCCACACACAACAGGTGCAAGATTCTTAATGCCGACACTGCTGGGTTTTTCATTCTTTGTCGACTTCTAGACGAACATTGTTCTGGCCTGATGACCTCCGTCTATCGCCCTCGTCGCGTGGTGTTCTCTAAGCTGTACGAGAATAGGTTGCTGAAGCTGGAGCAAATTTATTTTCCACCTCGTTGATTGTGTCTACTAACGATGAAAACATGAGATATTTTTTCTACCCATGGCAAGATTCACATTCGGCGCTTAATACAAAGGGAAAATACATATTCTAGCATACTATCGAGTGAACAACGTACCATCGCAAGACAGGCGGCGAGCAAGCTTTGTAGTAAGCGTCTGTTCTCACGACGTTAAGCTCCGAATGTTTGTAGCTTAATGAAAACGCTTCCATCATCTCTTATGAGCTTTGTCGACTATGTGCATGGAAGGCTTTGTTTCCTCTGTGTGGAGTTGCTCTTCTCAAGGTCCTCAAGCCCAATTTCATAGCGCCCATAAGTAATATTTTTTCTTGTTGATCTACGCTCGTACTCCCTCAAGTGCAAGTCCCTTCCCTTTTCTAAAAAATTAGTTATTATTAAGTCAATTGGCTCTTTGAATTCATACATATGGACAGTAATTTGCTAGAATTTGTACGTGAGGGGCCATTTGTTGAAGAAAGAGAATTTTTTCAAAGTTTTTGAAGAAGGGAATAAAATTTCGCAATGCTCAAAAGCCATGTATCTTCTCAGTACACGACTGTGAATTTCCTCGTTTTGAATCAGGATCTACGTGCAACAGATGTTAAATAATACTTCTGGGATTTTTGCCTAGTTCTTATTTTTTGTTTCAAAAAATATATTTATGGAAGAAAATTAATTGGGTATTTTTTTACTGATAGTCTGGTCTCTGAATAGTGAATACCTATTGATTTGCTCATGATAAGAGTTTTAAACACCTGTGATACCTTTGTTATTACTACCTAATATGTTTTTGCAGTCTTGGACTGTGCTGACTCATTTGTTATTGCTGCCTCGATAACGTCTTGAGCATTTGAGGCTGGACTGCGCGAAATTATATTTTTCACCACTATTGAACTGACAGCCAAAATTTTGGTTCAAGTAATTTTGCTCCGGTCCTTTGGATCGTCGTTTAATTTTGCCCATTTTGCTTTTGTGAACGTATTGCTCTGTTATAATACGTGTGAAAATTTTTTCTTTAATGCCCAAGAAATATGGCCATTTTCGACATTTCGCTCCACTCAGTCTCTGATTTAAGCAAAGTTCTTAATTCGAATTACGTGATCTATGAAGTTTTCAAAAGAGTTTGGCAATTGTAACCAACCATAGATTCAACCTACCTTCCCTACTATTTCACATTACCTTTCTGAATTACTGTGCTGCGCTTGTTGCAGTGAAAGTTGATTTTTCTGATGCATTGTGTGTTAGGTGGCGTGGGGCTGAACCTGATCGGCGCGAACCACCTGTTCTTGTTGGACATGCACTGGAACCCGCAGCTCGAGGCGCAAGCGTGCGACCGCATTTACAGGGTGGGCCAGACTCGCCCCGTCTTCGTGCACAGGTCAGAGACTCCTTATTTCGTCCTCAGTTAGCTGCGGTTGCTGCTTCTTGCTCTTGTTAGTTTTCCAACAGCCACGGGTGCCCATATTTCGCCCTCTTTACACATGTAGCAGCTACAAACAGTGTGTTTTTGCTTACTTTGATTGTCCAGCTGCAAGCAGTACTGTTTTTTGTGCTGTTTTATCCTCTTAATGAGAGACGATTGCATCTATAGGAATTTGTGCTCTCAT